>CAUYLG010050275.1:0-141443 GCA_963573385.1 Cacajao melanocephalus
TGGTTAAACCCCTGTGGCAGTGGTTTCTTTTTGCCATTTTTGCACCAATACACTCCAGCCTGGGCGAAAGAGTTTTAATCTTTCTAAAAAAAAAAAAAAAAAAAAAAAAAAGCAAATAAATAAATAAATAAAAGATAATGATATAACCACCTCCTCTTTCCCTTAGAAGAAGCCCACCCTTGGGTCAGCTTTGGCTCAAGTAGTTACCAGACTTTCCATCTGTCTAACCCCTGTGCTGGGGTTCGAGACCTGCAGGTGCTTTCTGACCTTTTAAAATAAAACAGGCCAGGCGTGGTAGCTCACGCCTGTAATCCAAGCACTTTGGAGGCCAGGGTGGGCGGATCACCTGAGGTCAGGAGTTCAAGACCAGCCTGACCAACATGGTGAAATCCTGTCTTTAAAAAAAAAAAAAAAGCCCTCCCTCGACCCATCCTTCTCCTACTCAGAGTCATCCCCTTTGCAGTCAGCAGCACTCTCTGCCTCCACTTCCTGGCCTCACACTTATTCCTCACCCACTGAGACTCAGCTGTTTCATGCAACGTCCCACTGAAATGTACCGGGAAAAAGGCATTCATCATCATCATTGTCACTAAATCCAGGGCTTGTACCTCCTGATCCTCCTTGATGGTCTTGTGGCATCTGGTGCCACTGACCACGCCATTCTTGGACCATTCTGCGACAGGCTGGCTCTCCTGTTTCTTGCTCTAAATGACTCCCTTGGTGTTTCCCAAAGGACCAACCTCATTCTTCCCCTCAAGCACCACGAGAGTTCATCTTCGCCCAACTTGTAGTTGAGTAGGATATGCTGAAGACCCCACACCCTAGCCTCCGGGCCTGACTTCTCCTTCTCTAACACCCACTGGTCATTTTTGCAGTCAATGGGTCCTCTCCCTCCACATGCCCCAAGCCTGCCCACTGGTGCCACCACTACCCACCATGATGAGTCACCCTTGACTCTTCCCCCACCTTCTCTTTCACACACCCCACCACTATCCCCATGCCTCTGAGCTTATGGCTAAGCATTTCCATGACCTGTCCTCTCCTCTGCCTTATTCCTACTGTCACTGCCTTAGGGTTCAGGCCTAGCCCACCTCTCTCCTAGAGGAATGCAACAGCCAACTGCCCTCACTGACTCCAGGCCTGTCCCTCTCAGATCTGTCCTCCCCACCAGCCGCTAGAGTGGAAAGCAAAAAGGTATGGCTGTTTATTTGAAACTGCAAAATTGGCCAGGTGGTGTGGCTCACACCTGTAATCCCAGAACTTTGGGAGGTCAAGGAGGGCGAGACCAGCCTGGCTAATATGGTGAAACCCCGTCTCTACTAAAAATACAAAAATTAGCCAGGTGAGGTGGTATGCGCACCTGTAGTCCCAGCTACTCGGGAGGCTGAGGCAGGAGAGTTGCCTGAACCTGGGAGGTAGAGGTTGCAATGAGCTGAGATCGTGCCACTGCACTCCAGCCTGAGTGACAGAGCGACACTTTGTCTCAAAAAAAAAAAAAAATCTGACTTAAGATTCCCCACTGCTGCCAGGCACGGTGGCTCACGCCTGTAATCCCAGCACTTTGGGAGGCTGAGGTGGGCAGATCATGAGGTCAAGACATCGAGACCATCCTGGCTAACATGGTAAAACCCGGTCTTTACTAAAAATACAAAAATTAGCTGGGCGTGGTGGTGCTTGCCTGTAGTCCCAGCTACTCGAGAGGCTGAGGCAGGGGAATCACTTGAATCTGGGAAGTGAAGGTTACAGTGAGCCAAGATCGCACCACTGTACTGCAGCCTAACGACAGAGACTCCATCTCAAAAAGAAAGATTCCTCACTGCCTACCTACAACCAAGACCTGCCCATCACACCCAGCTCCAATGAAGGTCAAGTTAATCTCACAGTTCATAAGCCCTCCAGGACCCGGCCTTGTCTATGATTCAGCCTTATTTCCTACCACTCTCCACCTCAACTGCTATGCTCCAGGTTCCCTGAAAATCTGAGTTGACAAAGCACCCACTGCCATTTCATACCTTGACGTGCAGACTCCCCAGTGACATTTGCAGCACCCCAGGGGCAAGAGTGCAAATGAGGCCCACGTACCATGTGTCTGAATACTACAATTTTTAAATCAAGCTAACACATTTCTCAATAAAATATTTCCTTTTTAAAATTCAGATGTAATTTGCATACCGTAAAATCTATCCTTTTAAAGCACACAGTTCAGTTGGTTTTTGGTGTTTGGCGTCCACACCCAGGCAGCCCCAGAACCCCAGAGGCCTGGCTGGACTGTGGCTGGGTGAGCGGAGGCACCTGTGCCTTATCCCTGCCAGGAGCATACACCTTAGCAGCAGCACCCCTTTGAGTCATTCTGTTCCTCCTCCCACCACGAGAAGGGAAAGAGGGGAAAAGAGATCTCCAAACCAGTCTGTTCTTTGTAAATTGCCCTGGCAGAGAGGTTTACTGTAGGCAAACAATGAAATGATGGGCTAAATTTCTTTTAATCATCTGCGTATTCTAATTATTCAATTTACACGCCCTCACCCAGTGACTTCCGATCCCTTTTGCAATACACAGCAAAATACAACTCCGTCTCGGACCATATTTTGCATATCACATTTCCCGGAGCTGTTTCAGTAAAATAGTATTTGCCAATATGCAGAGCCCCTTTTCTTCCCGCATGTTTTCTCCCGGATCTCCACAAGAGGGAGCCAGCAGGTCCTGTTTAGGCCACTGCTTCCCTGCTCCTCACACCCCTTCTCCAGCCAGGGCATGGGTCACCCCTTCTCCAAAAGGGGACATGGGTCAGAACCTGGGGGCGGTATACCAAGCCACATCTCTCACACTCTGGTGAGCGGCGCTCTGTAGAACACCAGGACTTTTCAGCAACCTATTTCAAGGGAGTAAGAGGTGAACACCTGTTGTTGTTGTTGTTGTTGTTTTCTTTTTTCTTTTTTGTGACGGAGTCTTCGCCCTGACGCCCAGGCTGGAGTGCAGTGCAGTGGCAGGATCTCGGCTCACTGCAACCTCCGCCTCCCGGGTTCAAGCGATTCTCCTGCCTCAGCCTCCCAAGTAGCTGGGACTACAGGCATGCGCCACCACGCCCGGCTAAATTTTTTTTGTATCTTTAGTAGAGACAGCGTTTCACCATGTTGGCCAGGCTGGTCTCGAAATCCCAACCTCGTGATCCACCTGCTTCAGCCTCCCAAAGTGCTGGGATTACAGGCATGAGCCACCACGCCCAGCCACAAAACTGATTTTTTAAAGTTAGTTATTTTTTAAATATTAGAGCATGTAAATGATAAGGTGACTTGTTTTGTGTTCAAGAGATGGTTCTTCATGCCACACTGTGAAGCAGGTGGGATATCAGGTTAAGGAGACTGGAAGCCCTAAATATTTTTTGCACCAAGGACTTGTGTGGGCCAGTAGGAAGATGTACTTGGTAGCAGTGGAAGGGATGCTCTGGATTTAGGCCCCAGGAACCAAGTGGGCAGCCCTGGTCCCGGTGAGTGGAGGAGTGATAAGGGCCAGTTTTGGGTGGCAGAGGCTGAAGGAAGGAAACATGCGTGAGATGACGAAGGAGTAACTGACAAGGCCCGTTCCTCACTGAAGAGGAAGTGGAAAGATATTGGAAGCAAACAAGGAGACAGATTTGAAACTGGTTGTGGTTAGAGGCAAGAGTAGCAGAGGAAAGACAATTCACTCCCAATTCTGCACTTTTTAATCAATCCCTTTATTTTAATCACAGTAGTATTTACATATATTTGAAAAACAGTAGAACATAGAAGTGTGAAATATGCATTTGAAAAACAGTAGAACTTGGCACTACTATTTTATATGAGATTAAAGGCGTGGTAGCTCACGCCTTTAATCCTAGCACTTTGGGAGGTCAAGGTGGGCAGATCACCTGAGGTCGGGAGTGTGAGACCAGCCTGGCCAACATGGTGAAACCCGTCTCTACTAAAACTACAAAAAATTAGCTGGTCCTGGTGGCAGGCGCCTGTAATCCCAGCTACTTGGGAGGCTGAGGCAGGAGAATCATTTGAACCCCGGAGGCGGAGGTTGTAGTGAGCCAAGATTGTGCCACTGAACTCCAGTCTGGGCGACAGTGCGAGACTCCAACTCAAAAAAGAAAAAAGAAAGAAAGAAAAATAGTAGAGGCCGGGTGTGGTGGCTCACGCCTGTAATCGGAGCACTTTGGGAGGCTGAGGTGGGTGGATCACCTGAGGTCAGGAGTTCAAGACCAGCCTGGCCATCATGGTGAAACACCATCTTTAAAAAAAAAAAAAAAGAAAGAAAGAAAAAAGAAAAATAGTAGAACATACATGCATAGCACAAGATATATTCGATCTACAGGTCTATAGGCAGGAATTGTTGCACGGGTCACAGACCCCTTGCAGTAACTCTGCAGCATCTTCACCTCCATCCCGGGCTCTTTGGTGTAGAATATGAGGAGTATAAATCTGTGAGAGTAAAGGAATATATTATGCTAGAAGCCCATCAGCAAAGAAACTGTCCTGGCATTCTTGTTCCAATGAAGCAGAAATACGGACATATCCATAGATGGGATGGGTGGAGTCAGGGCAGGCGCAGGCAGCCTTCTAATTTTATGCTATCAGTAGAGTCCACACCTTCTGGCTTTTCCATCACCCTCTAGCCCAAATTTCTTCTACGAAACAAACCTTCACAGTCTGCCCGAGCTCGTGTGGTTCAAAGTGCGATCAAGAGTGATAAGAATGATTGAACTGTGATGACCAGATGATGCCTTCCCGAGCAGGGCTTCCTGAGGCCAGATGTGGAGGCTTTTCTGCAGAAGTCTCCTGGTCAGCCATGAATAATCACTATCGTGCAAGAGGATGAGCTCCAGACTCTCTCAGTCACTTTTGAGTCCATCTCAGTTACCAAAATGTCTGCCCTATGCAGTGGGAGGCTACCCGGATGAGAAGAGGAAGAGAAACAGCACATGGACCAACTGACCTCCCCAATACTGAGCCGTAGTACAGGTCCTGAAGGGAAGTTTGCCTTCTTTCCGACCCCACTCCCAAAAGGATGACAGGCATTTGCTGAGAACAAAGGCCACCATTAGGCATTAGGGCTGATGCTGTGAGAGTCTAAAGGATGCACATTCTCCCTGGGGGCTTTCCATCTAGGAGAGGAGAGATATGACTCTAAATGCACTAGATGAGAGAGCTGCATATACGCACTTCTCCCTCACTGGTCTTAGTCATCTTCTAGCTTCCCACTTACCCACAGTGCTGCACCTGGCATGCAGATGATGCTCCCAAAATGTTTGGTCAGCATTACATGCAAAATACAAAAGACAGTTCATGGGAGGAAGAGAATGTGTGCATGCAATTGTGGTGCATTGGGTCTATTTATAACAGGGTTGTTCTGAAGAGTGGCACTGTCGACATCTGGGGACAGGTAATTCTTTATTGTGGGGCTGTCCTGGCTCTCATAGGATCTTTAGCAGTATCCCTGTCCTCTGTGCACTAGATACCAGTAGCACTTCCTCTCTCAGCCATGAGAACCAAAAGTATCTCCAGCCATTGCCAGATATTCCCAGGGATAATGTCATCCTCACCGAGAATCACTAGGTTATAGCTTTTGTGTTATCCCGCTGCCCAATCCTCCTGTCAGGGTCCTGTGTTCTGAGGTTTCTCTATTCCATTTCTAAGAAAACTAAACTTCCTAAAATCTATGACCTCAGAACTTTATTCTTTGCTTTTCAAAATGTTAATCAATTAATGTGACAAGTGAATTCAAATAAAATTTTTGTTTGTTTGTTTGTTTGTTTTGAGATGGAGTTTCACTCTTCTTGCCCAGGCTAGAGTGCAATGGCACGATCTCGGCTCACCACAACCTCCACCTCCTGGATTCAAGTGATTCTCCTGCCTCAGCCTCCCGAGTAGCTGGGATTACAGGCATGCACCACCACGCCCGGCTAATTTTGTATTTTTAGTAGCAATGGGGTTTCTCCATGTTGGTCAAGCTGGTCTTGAACTCCCAATCTCAGGTGATCCAAACGCCTCGGCATCCCAAAGTGCTCAGATTACAGGCATGAGCCACCACGCCCGGCCTCAGATGAAATTGTTAATGCAAAAAGATACTAGTAGTTCCCTCACCCATATTCATCTCCAGAATCCATTTGTCACTGGAACATCTGAACAAGGGCTGCCCCAACCAGCCACTGGGCACAGGAGCTTCGGCTCACAAGAGTCAGCTTGCTCCCACCTGTCAGGATCACAGAGTATGGCAGAGTGTCCTAGTCACCTTTGAAAGATTGCCTACTCTACCCAACACCTAAAAGCCGTTGCTTAGAATGGTGACAGTTTTAGGCTACATCCAAATCTGGCTCTGAAACCACTTTCCAAGTGTCTGTGTCCCTACCTCCTGCTTCAAGGGCTGCCTCGAGATGAGATGCAGGCCTAAAAGATGCATCCTCAAGCTGGGATGCCTCGAGACAGGATGCGTGACCTAAAAGCCCAAAACCCCCAGTAAGCATTTCTCATTAAGATCCACCCGCTGGCCCTTCCAAAGGGATAGAGCAGGTGAGTGGAGAGAAAGCCCAGGGACTTGGTCAGCTGCAGAAATGACAATCAGGAAAGCCAGGAGCTGGTTCCCCCATTGGGGCATATGCTGCTTTCTCCTCTTGCCTGAGTTGACTGTGACATGAAGACATTCCTCAGACCCAGTCCCAGTTACCAGCCATGAGTCAGCTCAGCCCAACAACTCCAATTCAATGCTTATTCACAAATTGTAATTTTAGTACAATAGGGCACAGCTTTAAATAAGAGCTATGAGAAACCCACCCACCTATGACACGGCAGTGGGCTGCTCATCTCCCCACTCTGGGTGGACACTCTGTTAGTCATACAGGAGCATCTGGGCCCAGCTCACTTGTCTCCCCTCTTTTTTGTATCTCTAGACATTTTCCCAAACAGACACTGAGTCAGAATAAGTAGGTTTAGCAATTAAAATCTGCGTGGAGGCTGCCTTCAGAAGCATTTGGAGGATTTGGAAATAAATATTCCTCCACTGCAAATCAAACACTCATTGTAAAAACCTGAATGTAATATGCATAAAGACAAACTCGAGCAGAAATCTCATGACATAATCTTTTTCTCCTTCAACAAGGAACATAAAGGACTTCCATTCGCTTGTAGGGCAAGCTGAGTAATTCAGAGAAGCAGCAGAATGGTCTCTAAGTGCAAGAAGCAGTGAGATCCTGTCAAAGGAGGCATCTACCTGGTTCTGAGCACACAAATTTCCATCAGAAACACTTTGCAGACAAGGAATGTTTCAAGGTGACATCCCGTCACACTGAAGCTGGTGTGTTCAAACGAGGCCGAGAGTCAGGTAGTCTGAACCTATCCGATTTCTGGTCGATGCTGTCCTTCAGCCTCAGAGGAGAAGTCAAGAGCTAGATGTTTCTGTATTTTGGCCAACCCTTCAAGGCCAGCTGGGGGAGGCCCTCTGTAGCATCTCACCCAGATGGAAGGGAAAGCACCTGAGCCACCAAGCCTGACATCATGCCAGGAAGATGGTCCTTCAGGATGGGTCATCTTTGTCCTCTCCAGGTCTATTGCAGTAGCTGTGAGCCTTCTGGACCTGCTGCCTTGCTTTAACAGATGATTAAAGCCCCAGCTTAATGTGGCCAAGGCTTGTCTTCCATTTACGTGAAGCTCACTGTTTATCCCCCTTTTATAAAGTTCCTGGATTACACACTGCACCTCCCACCCCTGGCAACTGGTGCAAACATCTGCCACCCAAGATCCATGCAGATCCAGTTTCACACACATGCATACACACACACACACACACACACACACATACCAAAAGCATCATTCCCAGAGCCAGAACCTGCCACAGCCTCCTACACGCAGCCCAGCTCCTGTCCAAGGTGAGGTCTAAGAGTTCCTGGTAGAACTGGGCCTGTCCCAAGGGCATGAGCTATAACAAAGCCAAATTGTTTCACAGCCTAGTCTCAACTAAGGAGCTCTCATTTTTCCATCTAGATGTCCAAAGCCACACTGCAGGCTGGCAGTGGATCCAGGCTAGAATGGACTTCTACTCTCAACGTAAGACACTGTTTCCATCATACTTTATGAGATACAAAAGCTACGTTCAAATGTCTCAGTCTGTAAAACTCCAGGCTAGCGGTTCTTAACATTTTTAGGGTCACAGACTCCTCCAAGAAACTGATAAAAACCAACAACTTTTTGCCCAGGAAAATGCACTTTCACATAAAATTGATGGTATAGTTTCAGGGCTTAAGAGAATCCCTGAAAATCATCCATGAATGACTAAAAACCTCTTCCCCTAGCCACTGGATTGTAAAGCAAGAGGGCATTTCCTAACCACTTTGCACCTGCCCAACTTCATACCTATAATCCCAACACTTTGGGAGGCCAAGGCAGGCAGATCACTTGAGGTCAGGAGTTCAAGACCAGCCTGACCAACATGGAGAAACCCCGCCTCTACTAAAAATACAAAAATTAGCTGGGTGTGGTGGCACGTGCCTGTAGTCCCAGCCACTCAGGAGGCTGAGGCAGGAGAACTGCTTGAACCTGGGAGCTGGAGGTTGCAGTGAGCCAAGATTGCGCCATTGCACTCCAGGCTGGGCAACAAGAGCAAAACTCCATCTCTAAAATAAAATAAAATAAAATAAAATAAAATAAAATAAAACATCTCTTGTGTTAGAGTAAAGCAACAATATTTCCTGGACTGGTCAAGAGTTAAGCCTGTGTGTGTGTGTAGCAGGAACTTCCTGGCTCACTTCCATGTGCCTGCAATAGGCAACATCTCTCAGCAGCTACAATTTGTTGAGCAGTTACTACCTGCCAGGCCCAAAGCAGGGCTCTCATGCATTTTTGTCCTTTAACCCTTAAAATGACCCTATAATTTCAAGATCAATGTTTCCATTTTACAGATGAGGACATTAAGGCTCAGAGAAGTAAAGTGCCCTTCTCAAGAAGTCCTGCATGCTGCCACCTATGCCTGCCAATGCACTAAGGGCCCATCAATTGCACCAGGTATGGTCAGCCCAAGCAAATGCCTTCCTCTAAATTAGTAGGACTGGGCTAAAATCCCAGAGTACTTGGTGAGAGAGTTACTAAAAATTGTGATTAACTTTGTTTGCAAACTGGGATTGTCTTCATTTTCATTTGCCTTTGGACTTCCTGTTTAGAGATGAAAACAAGCACAGAACTTTCAGGAGGCCTACTCTTTCTGAATTTGTACTAGAACTACAAAAAGAACACTAATTTCAAGGAAGCCTCCATCTCCTCTTATAGATAACATGTGGGTGTGATGAATGACAACAAAAACTTAGCTCCATGTGGAAGCTGATCATCAATAATGATATCAGCTCAGCTTTAGTCACATTAAAAAGAAAACTAGGAGTCTAACAACTGCATTAAAATATCAGTGACTGAACAAGCTTGGTAAGTAAAGTCATTAGACAAACAGACATTTCGAGAGTGACTTAGCCTTGTTCTATGCCCTGGCAACGCAGAGGTGGTAAGGCAAGGTCCTGCCCATAGGGAACTCATCATTAGCAGGGGTGGTAGGGAAGGCATGTGATTCACTGGAATAACAATGCATTAACTGCTTTACCAGTGATTTGACTGAGGTGCCAAGGGCCAGCGAGCAGAAAGTGAGTAATGCTGGGGAAAGGAGAGGCAAGGTCTCACAGGCTCAGGGAAGGTGTCAGGAGGTCAGGGAAGAAGAAGAAGATCTCTTGAGTCCAGAAGGGCACTGTGGACAGAGGACACAGCATCACTGGGACCCAGAGGGAGACGCACTAGAGACAATTGCTGGCTGAGATGCAGGCTCCATGCATGGCAGAAGTACAGGATGGGAGCCAGAAAAGGAAGGCAGTAGCCACATGATGAAGGCCTGGGTGGCAGGGCTGTGGCTCACACCTGTAATCCCAACACTGTAGGAGGCCAAGGCAAAAGGATCGCTCAAGCCCAGGAGTTCTAGGCTACAGTATACCATGTCGATCAGGTATCTACACTAGGTTTGGCATCAATATGGTAACCTCCCTGGTGCAGGGGACCACTAGGTTGCCTAAGTAACTGAGCAGGTCAAAACTCTCACGCTGATCAGTAGTGGGATCATGCCTGTGAACAGCTACTGTACTTCAGCCTGGGCAACATAGTGAGACCCCATCTCAAAAAAAAAAAAAAAAAGGCCTTGGTCATCTATGAGGAGTTACCAAGAGGTTTTTCTTAATGGAGAAAGGACTCAGTGACATTTATATGGTAGGAAGACAGCTGTGGCAGACACATGAAAGGTAGAATTTATCTGGGAGAAACAGGAAGCAAAAAATAGAATAGAAAGTCTCTACAGTTAGTTTAAGCCGAGGACGAGGAAGGTTGGACTCCAGATATTCACAAATGAACTTTCCCACAGCAAACCAGCAGGCTCACATTGTGACAGGGAAGGCACAAAGCAGAAAAAGAAATTCCTCTAAGGTTTCTAACTGGAGCTGTTGGTCAATGATGATGCCGGTCAGAGAAGGGAAGCCCAGGAAGAAGAACTGGTCCCAAGGTAAGGAGACATTGAGATAATCAGCTACATTTTGGACAGGTTGGTTTTGAGGTGGCCAAAGTAGAGTAGGTAAATCGTCTGCAGATGACAGCATTAGAGGATTATAAGCATAAAGCATGAAAAGAAGGAGATGAGAACTAAGAATAGAAGCTGAGGAATATTAACATTTAAAGGGAGTTGAAGAAGAGAAGAGCTAGCAAAGGATACTGAGCATGAAATTGAATCTGGGCTGTGGTCAAGACACCTTCCAAGAAGTCAAATACATGGCCGGGCGTGGTGGCTCACACCTGTAATCCCAGGACTTTGGGAGGCCGAGGTGGGTGGATCACCTGAGGTTGGGAGTTCGAGACCAGCCTGGCCAACATGGAGAAACCCCTGTCTCTACTAAAAAATACAAAATTAGCCAGGCATGGTGGCGGATGCCTGTAATCCCAGCTACTCAAGAGGCTGAGACAGGAGAATCACTTGAACCCAGGAGGCGGAGGTTGCTGTGAGCTGAGACCATACCATTGCACTCCAGCCTGGGCAACAAGAGTGAAACTCCATCTCCAAAAAAAAAAAAAAAAAAGAAAAGAAAAGAAAACAGACTAATACGGAAGCTAAAGTAAAAAGAAAAAAAAATGAAAACAGACTAATACAGAATCTGAAGTAAAAAGAAAAAAAAAGAGGTTAAATACCAAAAGCCACAGACAAGTGAGGGAGAGTAGGACCCTCAATCAGGCTGTTAGAAATTCCTGACTGCGTTTTCAATTTCAGCAGGACCTTATGGGATTTGGGAATGGAAGCAGAAAGTTGATACTACTCTTCGAAGAATTTTAAACAAGAATGGAAGAAAAGAGATTATCCACCCTCGTGACAAAGCTTTCCTTTGCCATAGAGGGAGTGTGTGACCTGCTACATGCCAGATCACGTAACCTCACCAGCTCACTATGCTCTGCCTGTGTTTGAGTGGGGCAGGTGAAGAGGGGCATGCATATACAGTGGCTGACGTCCAGAACCGGCTAATAATGCTCATTGCCAGTACTCCCAAGTATTCATAGTTCAGGACTTCAGTGGTCCTAGCAAATGTGGGGTAAAGACTACCGCTCAACATTCCAATGAGAGGTTGAGGCTTAAGTGGCCCATTGGAAGAGGAGATCTGTTTATTAAGAAAATACGAAACCAGGCCATATGCAGTGGCTCATGCCTGTAATCTCAGCACTTTGGAAAATCAAGGCAGGAGATTGTTTGAGCCCAGAAGTTTGAGACCAGCCTGGGGAACATAGTAAGACCCCAGTTTCTACCAAAAAAAAAAAAAGTTTTTCAATTAGCTGGGCATGGTGACATGCATCTGTAGTCCCAGCTACTCAGGAGGCTGAGGCAGGAGGATCATTTGAGCCCAGGAGATCGAGGCTGTAGTGAGCTATGATTGTCCCAGTGTACTCCAGCCTGGGTGACAGACTGAGAGAAAGAAAAGAAAGAGAAAGAGAGAGAGAGAGAAAGAAAAAGAGAAAGAAAGAAAAGAAAGAAAAAAGAAAGAAAGAAAAGAAAGAAAGAAAGAAAAAGAAAAAGAAAGAAAAGAAAACCAACAGTGAAAGTGACAAATGTACTGCTGTTGATAATTTTGATAATACCAAGTTGAAGGTTCCAGGGAGCAAGCATTTTCAGACACTACTGGTGAGGATATACAGTAGCACAACCTTATCAACAAGTAACTCAAAAAAGGGGGGAGAAAAACCAAAAAGGTTGCATACACTGTAGCCCAGAGATTCAACATACACAAACTTATTCTATGAAAGTTACGGGGGATTTCTGCAAAGATTTATCTACAAGCGTATTTACCATAGCTTTGTTTATAAGAGTAAAAACCTGGAAACAAGGTAAATTTCCAACAACAGGAAACGGGTTAAACACATCATTATACATCTCCATAGTATATGATACTCAGTAAACATTTAAAATGTTAAGTAGGCCAAGCATGGTGGCTCATGCCTATAATCCCTGCACTTTGGGAGGCCAAGGTGGGAGGATCACTTGAGCTCAAAAGTTTGAGGCCAACCTGGACAGCACAGTGAGATCTCATCTCTGCAAAAGAATTTTTAAAAATTAGGCATTGTAATCCCAGCTACTCGGGATGCTGAGGCAGAAGAATCACTTGAACTCAGGAGGCAGAGGTTGCAGTGAGCAGAGATTACACCACTGAATTCCACCTTGGGTGACAGATAAAGAATGGGTCTCAAAAAAAAAAAAAAAAAGTTGGCCAGGCGCAGTGGCTCACGCCTGTAATCCTAGCACTTTGGGAGGCCAAGGTGGGTGGATCACCTGAGGTCAGGAGTTCAAGACCAGCCTGGCCATCATGGTGAAACCCCATCTTTAGAAAAAATAAAAAAATAAAAAAAGTTAAGTCAGGCGTGGTGGTGCACACTTACAGTCCCAGCTACTCAGGAGGCTGAGGTGGGAGGATTAATGAGCAGTGAACACATCACTGCACTCTAGCCTCGGTGACAAACTGAGACTCTGTCTCAAAATAAAATGAAACGTTAAGTAGACAACTATTTAACAACCCAGAAAAATGGTCACATTATGTTATTAAATTTTTAAAAATAGTTCACAAAAGATAATGAGTACATTAAATATGTATGTATATATACACACACGCACTCATACACACTCAGACAAAAGGCTAGAAGAATGGACAGCAAAATAGTAACACATTCAAATGAAAGATGAAGAATATGCACCAAAATAGTAACAGTACCTAAATTTCTGGATAGCACAATAATGGGTGGTTTTAATTTACTCTTGCTTCTCTGTATTTTCCAAAATATTTATAAGAAACACTATATAGCTTTGGTAATTAAAAATAGTTCATTATTTTTAATATAATAAAAATAGTTTGATATAATTAAACAGCTTAATATAATAAGTTAGTCTTTTTAAATATGAAAGTAATAGAATCTGATCATCAAAAATTCAAAAAGTATTAAAGCACATTAAAGAAAAATTAAAAGCATTTAATTCCCCTAATTCCTCCAAATCAGATTCCCCATTTAAAAAAAAAATTGGCCAGGCAGGGAGGCTCATGCCTATAATCCTAGCACTTTGGGAGGCCGAGGTGGGTGGATCACCTGAGGTCAGGAGTTCAAGACCAGCCTGGCCATCAGGGTGAAACCTCATCTTTAAAAAAATAAAATAAAATAAAAAATCACAGAGGCCTTTGTTACGTCATTGTGGATTTTTTCTTTCTCAATATATGTATACTTTTAAAGTAATTTAAAAGAAATTTTTTTTTAATTTTAGCCAATAAAAGACTAAGGTAAGGAACCAGGAAACTTTTTCTATAAAGGTCCAGATAATTAATATTTCCAGCTCTTTCAAAACTACTCCATTCTGCCATTGCATCATGAAAGCAGCCATAGATGATATGTAACAAATGAGCCTGGCTATCTTCCAATAAAACTTTATTTACAAAAACAAGCAAAATGGCTGGGCGCAGTGGCTGATACCTAAAATCACAGCACTTTGGGAGACCAAGGCAAGAGGATTACTTGAGCCCAGGAGTTCAAGACCAGCCTGGGCAACATAGTGAAACCCCGTCTCTACAATAAATTTAAAAATTAGCCAGGTATGGTGGCACGTGCCTGTGATCCTAACTATTCCAGAGGCTGAGGCAAGAGGATAACTTGAGCTCAGGCGTTCAAGTCTACAATGAGCTGTGATGCCGCCACTGCACGCCAGCCTGGGCAATAGACCCTACCTCTAAATAAATTATAAAATAAAATAAAATAAAATAAAATAAAATAAAATAAAATAAAGCAATGGTCTGGACTTGTCTCATGGGCCAGTTTTCAGACCCTTGGACTTAAGCAAACAAGTAAAAGAAAAAATGCCAACTTAAATAAAAATAAAAATGCCAACTTACTGAGCATGCTGGCTGAAGAAAGCAGCTTGTTTGGTTTCTGTTTCATGTTAACATCAGTTTCAGTTCAAAATGCCCATTCTGGTCTGGCATGGTGGCTCACATCTGTAATCCTAGCACTTTGAGAGTCCGAGGCGGGCAGATTGCCTGAGCTCAGGAATTCAAGACCAGCCTGGGCAACACGGTGAAACCCATCTCTATTAAAACACACACACACACACACACACAAATTAGCCAGGTGTGGTGACATGCACCTGTAGTCCTAGCTACTTGGGAGGCTGAGGCAGGAGAATCGCTTGAACCAGGAGGTGGAGGTTGCAGTGAGCCGAGATCATGCCACTGCACTTCAGCCTGGGAGATAAAGTGAGACTCCATCTCCAAAAAAACCCAAACCAACAAAATGTCCATGCTTCTGAGTGGCCACGTGGTACTTCTTCCTGTTTAACATCAGTAATAACGATGCCCTTTTACACACCGAGTTTCCCACCTTCAACCTGGGTTCCACATAGCAAGTGCCACCCCCACCCACTGCTCCACATCCAGGCTAGCTGGATAAAGGTCCCACTTCAGCCTGCTGGGATCCGCCACGTTGGAAACACTCAATGAGTACCTGCTGTGTGCAAGACACTGTGCTGCCATCACAGCTCCACAGTAATCATGAGCTCATTGCGATCAGGGCCCATGTCTTTTTTGCCTTTGCATTTCTTTTTTTTCTTTCTTTCTTTCTTTTTTTTTTTTTGAGATGGCTCTGACGCCAGGATGGAGTGCAGTGGTGCAATCTCAGCTCATTGCAACCTCCGCCTCCCGAGTTCAAGCAATTGTCCTGCCTCAGCCTCCCAAGTAGCTGAGACTACAGGCAAGCGCCACCACGCCTGGCTAATTTTGTGTATTTTAGTAGAGACAGGGTTTCACCATGTTGGCCAGGATGGTCTTGATCTCCTGACCTTGTGATCTGTCTGCCTCGGTCCCCCCAAAGTGCTGGGATTACAGGTGTGAGCCACCACGCCTGGCCTCGCCTTTGCATTTCTAGTGCCAGCACACATAGATCACTAAATTAGGACTAAATGAATGGAGGAATGAGATATATGCAAAATAGGATCTTATTCTCAGGCACTGTGGCTTGGTAGTGAAAAAGGCACCGGCACATAGTGCATACTCAATCAACAGGAGTCTCCTTAGCACCTGTACATAACAAACTCCACATCAGCAAACGCTAGTGCTGCAGTCACCAGTATTTTAGATAAGTATTCCTCAGAGCTCTAAGTGGATGGGAATCATTTGGACTTCATATTAAAATGCAGATGTTGATTCAGGAGGTCTAAAGTTGGGCCCAGGACTCTACATGTTTGACAAACTCCCAGGGATGTCAATGCTACTGGTTCAAGCAGCAATGTTGTAGCAGTATGAGGCAAAGGTAACAGCTGAGCAGTGAGGACTTGGAGGAGATATCTGCCCCACAAAAGCCTAGATAACATGGCCACTGTTCCCTGTGAAGCTTTGCTATGCTGGGTGAGAGAAGAAGCCTATTTCAAGGTGGGCTTCTCAGACAACTTCACCAGTATGGTCCTTCTTGGTCCAGGATTAGGTTCTCAGTTTCACAGATCTAGAAACTCAGTTTCATCAGTTTTGTGGCATAACTAAAATATCCTGATCACAAAACACTGGGAAAGAAGAAATAGACTGAAACTGGGGCAAGAGCTGGGGAAATTAACCAGGACAGATAAGATTTGTCACCACTCAAGACAGAATCCCCATTTCAAATGACCACATCTCAAAGTGCAGAGAAAACTCTGTAAAATGCAGCCCAGTATTAATACCCTAGGGTTCTATTCTGGAGGAGTAAAGCGACCCAGGTCGTCTAAATAGAAAAGGCTCCTTGGGTCAGATGGATGCATGAGTCAGAGCTCAGGGAGGCCTTTGGAGTTGAGAGAGATGCCAGGTACAGGTTCCAAAAGAAAAGGAAAGCAGGGACCCAGGCACAAGTCTGGTCAGAGGACTGGCTGCACGTGGGAGGCTGTTCCTGACGGGGATGGGCTCCCACACCCTTAGGACACTCAGCACAGGCACGGAGACAATTTCCAGATCCACGCATTACTGGAAAAGGAGCTAACACACTGCCCTCCCAGGGGCTCCTGGATTCCAGCCTGGCCCCTATCCAGCCTGCAGCAGGTAATTATTGCTGACAGCTGGGTGGAGCAATAACTGGCAGGGCCTGCCTGATACAGAAGCCATCAGGTAATACCAAGCTGAATCCTTGTTAGCCCTGTATCAAGATTACTACATAAAATAAGAAAGCCAATTTATCATGAGAACTGCGTGTCCAGTTGCAACAGGCAAGCCTTCCACATACCCTCTTCCTGGGGAGGAACCTAAATTAGAATCCATAGGTTACTCACTAGATGGACCAAGTCCTAGGAATCTGGATGGTCCTAGACAAGTTTACCCCTAGATCTGCCAAGCCCCTAGAACTCGCACCTCAACCAGCCAATGAGCCCCCTGACCTTGGTTGGTGATCCAGGAAATCCTAACCTTCTGTCTCTTTCCTGGGCCTAAACAAAACTACATCCGCTCTGTTTTCACTGCCATTAACAGCGCAATTCTGGCTGAGTGTGGCTAATAATCCTGTAATCCCAGCACTTTGGGAGGCCAAGGCGGGCAGATCACTTGAGGTCAGGAGTTTGGGACCACCCTGGCCAACATGGTGAAACCCTGTCTCTACCAAAAAAACACAAAAATTAGCCGGACACGGTGGCGAACATTTGTAATCGCAGTTACTTGAAAGGCTGAGGTAAGAGAATCACTTGAATCTGGGAGGCAGAAGGTGCAGTGAGCCAAGATTGCACCATGACACTCCAGCCTGGATGACAGAACTAGACTCCATCTCACACAAAACAAAATAAAACAAAAACAACCCAATTCTTCTTTATTTCCCATGTTTTCATAGCATACTGTGCTTTCCCAACTTCTCCCATTATTTTTCTTTGGTTGGTTACATTTTAAGTTGGATGCCTCATTGCCTAGCTAGAAGTTCTCTTTAATTTTACCAGTAAGCTGCACTGAAAGGAGATGAACACCCAGGTAGGTATTCGCATGTCAACACCGCTCTACTATAATTTGTAGGCTCTTAGCATCGTGGTTTAGTCAATAGACATTGATCAAGTACTTACTTTATTCCTTACATGATACTAGGCACAGTGGAGACAAATAGAAATAACATGTCCCTGCCTGTCTCCTGAGTATGGGTTCCTGGTCTAGGGCAAGAGACAATATGTAAACAAGTATAGATGATGCCGATACAATGGGTGCGTTAATGAACGGGGTTCTGTCCAAAGCACCATGGAGCTCCAAATGGTGAAAATGATGCCCCCCAGAGAACTGAATAAGGGAGTGAGTCATGGGAGATGTAGCAACTTTAGGGCTGGAGCTGGAAAGATAAATACTAAGTTCACCGGTTCTAAGGCACAGTTTCCACATTTTAACAACCCTAAGTTAGTGCATGTGTCATAGAATCACTGTTGGCCTGGGAAGGTGGGTAAGTCATTGCCGGACACCATTAGCCAGTCAGGAAAGCATCAGCATCCAACCTTGCAGATGGGTGTCAGGAGCTTGGGAGAAAATTTCAAAAACAATAGTGAAGCACTCTTAAGAGAGGCTGCATCACCAGTGCATCTGATGGCAAAGAGGATGACATTGTGTGGAAAATCAGAGTTCGAAAGTGATCAAAGATGAAAAGTTCTGTAAGTAGATAGTGGTGATGATTGCACAACTTTGTGAATAAACCTAAAAACCACTGAATTCTACACTTGAAAATGCATATGTTTTATGATATGTGAAATGATAACTCAATTTTTTTAAGTGGGGAAAATGTTTTAGAAGATTAGAAAAGTTCTGGATATGGATGGGGTAATGGTGGCAAAAAAAATGTGAATGTATTTAATATCATTGAACTATAGATTTTATTTATTTATTTATTCATTTATTTATTGAGACAGGATCTCACTCTGTCACCCAGCCTGGAGTGCAATGACATTATCATGGCTCACTGCAGCCTTGACCTCCCGGGCTCGATCGATTCTCTGACCTCAGCTCCTGAGTAGTTGGGACTACAGGTGCAGGCCACCATGCCAGACTAATTTTTGTTTTGTTTTGTTTTGTTTTTAGTACAGACGGGGTTTCACCATGTTGCCCAGGCTGGTCTCAAACTCCTGGGCTCAAGCCATCAGCAGGCTTTGGACTCTCAAAATGCTGGGATTACACACGTGAGCCACTGCACCTGGTCTGAAGTATATGCTTTAAAAATTGTTAAAATAGTACATTTTATGTTGTCTACATTTTATCACAATAAAAAAAAAATGGGGAAAGAGTACCACTACAAGGCTTTCTCCCATCCACTAACAAAATCATGTGATGACTCAACCTTTGTTTCAATAGTTTCGTGAAAACAGTCTATGTATGAAGATCCCTTGTGTGTTATAGCTACACAGTGCTTTAAGAGTGAAAGTGGAAAGTTGTAAAAACTAATAAAATAGAAGCAAATCATTACTAACCTCCCAAGATAGCTACAGCAGAGGCAGGAGTGAATAACAACTACATACCTGTTAGGGCAAAACCCTAAAATTCTGGTTGGCGGCAATTGCATAGATCAATAGAACCCCTATCTTGCCAGACGGCCCCCCAGCTGGTGCTGAAGACAGAACATCTGACTCTCAGAAGGTTCCTTTTATCTCATCTCAAATGACCACAACAGGGGTTGCATATCCGAGCCCAAAAGCCTGGAGGACCAGGCAGCAATAAGAACAGTGAGGGCTTCCTTACAGAAGATGAAAGACTTGTCATCATTCCCTCTTCTGAGGATTCTCACAACCCACCAATGGATTGTTCTTACAGCCAAGTGGAGATACGACATCTCACTCCAGCATAAAAATGGCAAGAGCTCCCTCTGTCCAGCCTGCACAACCACTTACTCTGAGCTACCTACCAAACTAAGAGCTAAGGTGGGAAGGCCCAACACTCACTACAGAGACCAAATCACTTGCCTCCCCAAACATCTAAAGATAAAACTTTTTTAACAAATACATTAACTAAGATCAGAGTTTTCTATTTGAAGGAATCTGTGGGCAATAAATTCTTCTCCAGGGGCCTTTATTTAGCTTGATTTATAAAACGTGCTAAACAATTGGAAGGAATGTTGCCAGCTCCTATGGTCTGACCAGGTCCACAAACAGAGCAGGTAGCCTTCGCTTACAAGCCGTGAACAGTTAGCCTCACAAGCCGTAACTGGGAGCTGAACTTCTGGCATCTCTCCAAGGAAAATCCTACCAGGGAAACTGCCCTAGAAACTCCCTAACAGCAAAGTGGATGATCAAGTTCAAGGTCTCCCTAGTTCATCTGCAGCAATGAAATGCTTGTATTGAGTTTTGGATTTCACGTGTTAATAGGTGGCCATTCATGATTTTCATTTCTCATGTTGTCCACTGATCTGACTATACTTTGATGGTTTGTTTGTTGATGCCTGACTCAGGGCTTCTGTGTGGACAATGAATAGAGAATGGTCTAGGACCTGGACTCTAGGTGACATGTGATGGAGACGGAGGTCAACATGAAGACCTTTTCAAAGTCAATGTGGAAAGAAAGTACAAATCATTAGAATTGCCAGGACGAGTGACCAATTCAATGTAGGAAGTGAGAGCTTGACAGTTAAGGGTAACTGAAAGTTTGTAATGCAGGTTAGAAACCAGAGGTGGCCTTTAGCCAAAAGAACATTTATCTGGAAGTCAGTGCTCTCCCTCCTGAGACTGGACTTGGTCATCTCTTGAGAGCCCACACTTACTTTGGGCCTCCTGGCATCTATATGATGACCACATGGAATTGGGGCCACTGTCAAGGATCCTGGTCAACTCGTTGAAGCTTCGTTTACACTCTAAAAATCGCCCAGGTGGAAGGAGGGGTATGAGCTCCTCATTTCTGACTCTGAAACGCAGCCCTCTGAGCTTTGGGGAAATCTATATTTAGGTATGACTCAGTCAAGTTGGAATTTGAGTCAAATATTTTCATGATCACTTGTTGCCTTTTTGCCATTCAGCCTTAAAGATAATTTTATGATCAAATTTTCACCACTTCAGGATGAGCACCGTTGTTCTTCGAAGACCAAAATGGCACTCCCGCTCACATACACTGATTCCAGAGGAGGGAACAGAAGAAGGAAAGGGTACACATTCCATCCTTCAGGATACTGAGGCTCCTCTCACTTCCAAAGCAAGCAATTTTAAGTCTGGAGCCTTGAGAGGGTTAGAGGCATAACGACATAAAAATTAAAAGCTTGGATTTTGTAGTCTAAGAGACCCAAGCCTCTGTTCTTCCATTATTAGCTGTGTGCCCTTGGGCCATCCATTTAACCTAAGCCTCAGTGTGTCTGTAAAATGAGGAGAAGAGTAATACCCACTTTACAAGGGTTCTTGTGAAGGTTAAATAAGATAATGCATGTAAACTGCTTAGCACAGTGCATGGAACATTATAAACAGAAAATTATATTCTCACTATGGATGAGTTGAAAGTGAGTAGAGTCTGACAAGCTTCTCTATCTCTCCAGCAGCAAGTACAACCAGAAGGACATGGATTATGCAGTGCTTTTCAAACATTTTGATCACAATACTTGTAAGAAATACTTACATATTGCAGCCCAGTACACACACACATAGTTAGATGACTGAAACAAAACAAGTGCTACCAAACAATAATTATCTTTACTGTCTTTACTGCGGGCTGGGCGTGGTGGCTCATGCCTGTAATCCCAGCACTTTGGGAGGCCAGGCGTTGTGGCAGTTGCCTGTAATCCCAGCTACTCGGGAGGCTGAGGCAAGAGAATCGTTTGAACCCAGGAGTCAGAGGTTGCAGTGAACTGAGATCGTGCCATTGCACTCCAGCCTGGGTGACAGAACGGGACTCCGCCTCAAAAAAATAAAATAAATAAATCATTATCTTTACTGTGGCAACACTTGATGTACCCTGGGACTTCTTTTTTTTTTTTTTTTTGAGATGGAGTCTCACTCTGTCATCTAGGCTGGAGTGCAATGGTGCCATCTCGACTCACTGCAACCTCTGCCTGCAGGTTCAAGCAATTCTCCTGCCTCATCCCCTTGAGTAGCTGGGATTACAGGTGTGCCCAGATAATTTTTTGTATTTTTAGTAGAGACAGGGTTTCACTATGTTGGCCAGGCTGGTCTCAAACTCCTGACCTCAAGTAATCCACCCACCTCTGCCTCCCAAAGTGCTAGGATTACAGGCATGAGCCACAGTGCCCAGCCTGGGACTTCTTTACTGATCTATGTGTTTCATTTATTTATTTACTTTTGAAATTTTTCAAACTTACAGAAATGTTGAAAGAATGATACAAAAACACTTTCACCTAGAGCTGAGTTTCTTAACATCAACACTATTGACACTCTGGGCTGGATAATTCTTTACTGTGGGGCCATCTGAACATTGTAGGATATTTAGGGGTATGCCCAGCCTTTCCCTACTAGATGCCATTAGTACCCCATACACACACCCAGTTATTACAACCACAAATGTCTTCAGACATTGCCACTGTTTTCTGATGGGTAAAATCACCCACAGTCCATTGAGAACCTGAGAACCATTGACCTAGGCTTACCAGAAGTCAACAGTTTACCATATTACTCTACCTTTCTCTCAGTACAGGCGCGTGCGCGCACACACACACACACACACACACAGACATTTTTTGGTTGAACTATTTGAAAGTAAATTACAAACTTCATGATATTCAACACCAAAATAGTTCATCGTGTATCTCCTGAGATTAATGACATTCTCTTACACAGCCGTACCGCCATTACTGTGCCTAAAAAAATTCACATTAAGTCAGTAATATCTTTTCTTTCTCCGTCCTTTTCCATGTTGTGTGTAATCCACTAAATCAGTTTTATGTCCCACTGTGGGTCATGACCCATAGTTTGAGGATTCGAGAAGGAGGAATAGAGAAGCGAACATAACTCTTCCCCTAAAGATCTCTGAAAAGCCAGAACAGAAGCCCATGCCTGCCGGCATGAAGGCACAGAGCCAAGTGCACATTTATAGGAGCCTCACCAACAAACTCTGTCGTCTGTCTCCCTAGCTGCTCCCACCCAACAGAACACACCCCCACGGCAGCACCAGGAGCAAATGACCCAGCCAGCCCCACCCTGCAAGGGACCCAGGAGCTCTCCCAGGCGCCAGCAGGCACCAAGTGGTGTGTGCCCTGGCCCGTCTGCCCAGGGCTGGCAGGGCGCACCGGCCTGACCACATCACAGGCCCAAGCTCGGGTTCAGGCTCAGGCAGGCCGCCCACCCCTTCCCTGTTTGCTAAACTCCTTTCCTTGACCTGCACTGGCTCCAGGAAAGTGGTTACAAGTGGGTCCAGAAACTGCCAACAGGCCAGGGCTGAGAAACATGAAAGTGTGTGAATCACTAGCTGTCTTTGATTCTCCTGACCTTATAAATCTGGCCTTTGAATCTAACATCAGGATCCAAACAGCAGAGAAACCTGAAAACTAACATGACCCAAAATGGGTGGGGAACTTGCCACCAAAGCCCCTGCATAAGCTCCCCAGGGGTCTGGAAAGATCAGTGAGGGGCAAGAGGTGAAGGAGAGCTTCTCACCCAGGCCCCGGCCAGCACCTCTGTCATCCAGGCAAGGAAGCCCATTTTGGACTTGCTCTTGCTTTTGTTTTCTTATAAAGGCTTGAAACTTGTATAAGCCAGGCTTTCTTGAAAGTCAAGAGTCTCTCCAGCTTGCAGGCTAGAGGCAGGGGAGTTAGATCGGCTCTGGCATTTGAGGAGAAAGCATTGCCTACAGCCTGAAAAGCTGAGGAGAAACCTCCACTGAGGCTGACGGTTAAGTCTAGGAGGCAGTTGCTATGACAACAGCCCATCACCCCTAAGAAGAACCCAAAATACAGGTTCTGCATCCCAACTACAAGAGTGTTGGAGCGATGTGCTGCCTGATAGGGAGTAAAATGTAGGGGAGGGACTGCAGCAATGGGGCCACGAAATGATAGAGTTATCCCAGAAAACGAGAAGTGCCATCTCTGTGGCACACCCTACACTGTTCCTGTGATTCAAGACAAAGGTGAAGAATACATTTCCAAAGCTGGCAACATGGCACGGACAGTGATCAGAAGCAGCTTTGGGTGGGAGTGCCACAAATATTCACTGATTGCCAACTATTTTCACCTACTGTTATGCCCACGGTATCTTCAAGGCTGTTATCACAATCCAAAATTATCTCATTAATTTAGTTTTCTGTCTTTCTTCCCCCACTAAACGGTAGGGACGTGACAGCCTGGTCTGTTTTGTTCATCACTGTATCCTCACTTCTGAGAACAATGCTCAGAACGCGATAAACAGTGCTCAAAAGATATGGGACCAATGAGTGAGTGAGTGAATGAGTGAGTGAGTGAGTGAATGAGTGAGTGAGTGAGTGAATGAGTGAGTGAGTGAATGAGTGAGTGAGTGAGTGAGTGAATGAGTGAGTGAGTGAATGAGTGAGTGAATGAGTGAGTGAGTGAATGAGTGAGTGAGTGAATGAGTGAGTGAGTGAATGAGTGAGTGAGGGAACACAATGTCTTGGTCTGCTCAGGGTGCCTAACAAATGCCATAGACTGGGTGTCTTAAACACTAGACATTTATTTCTCATAGTTCTGGAGTCTAGGGGAAAGTCCAAGATCAAGGGGTTGGCAGATTGCGTTCCTGGGGAGGGCTCTTTTCCTGGCTTGCAGATGGCCACCTTCCCATTATAGCCGCACATAAAACATACACAGAGAAAGGGCGAGAGAAAGAGAAAGCAAGACAGAGACAGAAAGAAAGCAAGAGCATGCTCTCTGATGTCTCTTCTGGTGCCATCACGAGGGCCCCACCTGCATGACTTCATCTAAACCTAATTATATCCCAAAAGATATATCCCTAATTCTATCCCATCTCCAAACACCATCACACTGGGGGTTAGGGCTTTAATATAGGAATTCAGGGTGTGGCGGGATATAACTTAGTCCATAGCACGTGATCTCCCCTCAACTACGACAAGTCAACTACAATTTTCCCCACTTAACAGAGGAAGGAAGTAAAGCTCAGATATGTCAGGTCCACTGAGCTAATCAGTGGTAAGCCTGGGCCTCAAAACCAGAAGTCTTGGCTCCAATTCCCACAATGCCTAAAACTAGTGGAGAGACAAGTGTCTTTATCACTTCTGTCATCCCCTTGGGTCCTACAGTTCAGCAGGACTCATAGGACAACACAAGGATGATGGCTTTGCTTTCATCAACTTAAGTCTAAAATTGAAAGGACATTTTCTCAAACTGTTGGAAACTCCCTTTGTACCTTTCCCTTAAAGCAGGAATCCCCAACCCAAGGGCCAGAGACCTGTACCAGTCCATGGCCTGTTAGGAACTGGGCTGCACAGCGGGAGGTGAACAGCGGGCAAGTGAGCATTACCACCCAAGCTCTGCCTCCTGTCACATCAGCGGCAGCATTAGATTCTCTTAGAATCTAATTCGAAGTGATTAGAACCCTATTGTGAACTGCATGCAAGGGATCTAGGTTGCATGCTCCTTATGAGAATCTAATGCCTGATGATCTGAGGTGCAACAGTTTCATCTTGAAACCATCCTCGTTTTCCTATCCAAAGAAAAACTGTCTTCCCCTGATGCCAAAAAGGTTGGGAACTGCTGCCTTAAAGGCAACCCACAGTGAGGCTGGGGCCTGCCTGAGAAGTGATTCAAGTTTGTCTTCAGCACCCTGTGAAACCCTTACTCACCCTCAGCTCCCTAGGATGGTGGATGATGCCCACTCCAGAAGCCAACTCTGTGGGTAACAATTTTTTACATTTAGAATTGTGAATCTGGTTGGCTCTGGCAGAGATTAAATAAGTGCTTAATTTTAAGAGGCCTGGAGAGACAAAGTGACTTAAGTAAGGTCATAAGCAAGTTGTCCAGATTTCTCCAAACTAGAACCAGACATAGCATCATTTCAGAAGGAGCTACCTGGGTGTGTAGTTATAGGAAGCATGAAAAAAAAGAAAGAAACAAGGATTCCAGAGAGAGGAAAAAAAATAACCTGTGGTGTTTCAGGTATTTCAGATTAGTACGCAGGAGGAGAAACATTTAGGAACATTTAGGGGTATGGGGACCTTCCAGAGCCTCTCCTACTGGTGGCACAAGTGGTCATTCTCCTGCCTCTTCCCACCCACCTGTGACGGCCAGTTGATCCCACTCCTTTTCCGTTAACAGCACCCAGTGCTGGGCTGATTTATCTTCACAGAACCCAAGTTTCTTTTTTTGTTTCTTCAGTTACAGAAAATGGACACAGAACCCAAGTTTCTGATATCACAGAGATGTTGTATAAGATCAAGCTAAAACAGCTCTTTCCCTTGAAATCCCTAAAATTAGGCAGTCTCTCTCTCTCTCTTTCTCTGTCTCTCTCACACACAAACACACACACACACACACACACACACACACACACACACACTGCTCCTCCAACCCCATTTCTGCCACCACTACCAGTAACTCCCAAAACTCAGCCTAGAAAGCCTATGGAGTCACCTTCAATGGGGCTCCTTGAGAATTAGGACATCCGGGGCATCAATGGTTGATCCTTGCATTGCTCTGGGGCACACTCACTGTACAGACAGGTAAAGGAGAGCATCCTCTGTTAATGTCCTTGGTTCCAGGCCCGGCTGGTGCTTTAAAAACAGTATCTAATTATCCCAACAATTCTGCAAAAATCCCCTTTTAACTAAAAAATGAAGAAATCAAAGCTTGGAAAGATAAAGTGCTATATTGCAAACACCGCTCAAAATCGGACACTAAAACACGTGCTCTTTCCATTAAACAAAACTATTTCCCAACTCATCATTCTACTATATTTCAAACTAAAATACATAGCTTTTTTTCTCCAAAATTAAAAAACTATATTTAATTTAGACTAGAAAACGAAAAGCTTTTTAGAAAATTAATCACAAATAATATTAAAATTGCCCATTAGGGTAAAAAATCAAGGGTAAATGCTAAGATTTTTGTCTCAAAGTAAAATGAACCCACATAGAAAAAAAGGCTGACTACTTTAGCATACGCTCATAAAGAGCCAGAACGTTATTCTTTGCCAAATCTAGCAATATCCCTGGCTCTCAGCAGAGAGAAAACAGACCAGGGTAGAAGGGGGTCCCTCACTTTACAACTGCAGCCTCCCCACAGTGGAATGTGACCCCATCAAGGTTAAGCATGGCAGAAGGAATAGGTTGCTTTGCAAAAGTTAACCTTTCTCATTACCACCTAGAGAGGATTCCAGGCTTTCTCTCCTGGATGGAAAACCTCCTTATATTCTCAAGTCCTCTTTTGAGTGGAAGAGGAAAAAGGCACAGGGTAAGGGCCAGTGTCCTAGAGCTAACTCAGGAAACAGGCATGGGATGAACTTGTCCATCTAATGTCTCACTCATCAAAAATAAAAAACTGCCAGCCATTGGTCCAAGGGAATACTGACACACAAGGGCAGGACCACATGGTGGATTTTTCATGTATTAAGTGGTCCCAGAGACTCCCTGAGGGGCTATCAGGGCTAAAAAATAGTCTCATTCTACAGAAATGTACACAAGCCTTAGGCAGATACCAGAATGCAAATGCATTATGGTACAAAGAGAAACATAATTCCACCTGGGCCCAAACCAACTGCAGCAAGATCTGCATGACTCCCTCTTTATGCCAGCAACTTAGGAAGTCAGATCCTGACCAGTAGCTACTTTATTTATTGCCATGAGCCATCCACATCACAAAGACCAGGAAGGCTCAAAGTCTCTATGATCAGCACTTTCACTGTAGGAGATCAGGTGTGAAACCAAATTGTCCCAGAAGAGGGCTTGGTGAATGAGACATCAGAGCAAAGGTGATTCAATGAATGAAAGTTTAATGGCCTCAGCCTGAGAAGAGCCTGCTGCAGGTTGCTCACACAGAGCTGTCCTTTTTTTGTTTGTTTGTTTGTTTGTTTGTTTTTAAAAGACAGAGTTTCACCATGTTGGTCAGGCTGATCTTGAACTCCCGACCTCAGGTGATCCGCCCGCCTTGGCCTCCAAAGTGCTTGGATTACAGGTGTCAGCCACCACGCCCAGCCCAGAGATGTCTTGACAAACTCTTTCCTTTCCATTCCTGCAGTGCTACTGAGGCCAGAAATACTCTAAGAGAGCTTAGTGAGAGTATCGTTCCTACAAAGCAAGGATGACACCACCACCATTTCTCGTTTCACGGCTGACCAGTCCTCCTTCAAAGGCCACTGTGTCTTCAGATGCATCCATTTCCTTGAAGACTATAGTCAAGTCCTTTTGGCCTGGAAACCCTCTTGTCTCTCTCTTTCTACTAGTTTGCTTATCCTTCTCTCATCCAGTACCCATGACTCCCACAGAGATAGCTTAACTTCCTAAGTTCAGGGTTCAATTCAGCATCCGCACCCCAAACACTGATAAGAGTACTCCTATGCAGAAAGAGAAGCCAAAGCATTTGGAAAAATGCACTTTGGACTTGACTTGTCTAGATAACCAAAGCAAAGTGTCTGGAGTTTACCACCTTTTCAAGGAGGTCTCTTTAATAAAATTCTCCAGGGCTGAAGAATGTAATAAAATTCTTCAGTGTCAGCCACAGGTTTGGCTTCTCCAAAAGAGATCTAAAACAACTGTAGTTTAGACAAGAGAGAATGTCATTTCCCTTTTATATAATAATCTGGGTATATCTAGGGCTGACACAGTGGTGCCCAGGATTGAACCCAGGTGCTTTCTAAGTTGTTGATCTGCCATCCACCAGCATAGTCCTTATCTGCAGGATCTAGGATGTCTCAAGGTGACGCCCACACCTCTGTCACTGGCAGTAGGACATAGGGGAGGTTCAGCAGAAGTGTCCTCCCCTTAACGGCATGACCTAGAAGCTGCACACATCACTTCTGACCATCCCATTGGCCAGAACTTCATCCTAGCTACATGGCAGATTGGTCTTCCTGTCATCTTCACTGGGCAGCCCCAGGCTCAGCTGAAAATTCCATTTCTATATAAAAATGAAAGAACGGATATTGTCTCTGCCCAGCTACCCTTATTTCTCCTTTCTCTATTTCCATTACTTCCCTTTTAAAGTCGGGTTGTTCCATAGCTCTTTAATGAGAACAATTATAGACTGGTGTATAAAATTAGATTCAAAATATGCAGAATGATTGAGAGTAAAGATGTCACATGGATTCAAATGTCCTATTAATAAATCAAAATGCAACATTCACACAATAGCATTCTAATGCTCAAGACTAGGAGTATTTCTCCACGAATATGTGAGTGGAAGTGTGGGCAAGTTTGCTTGAGAAAAGTTTTCCTGAATGGGGAGAGTGGTAAATAGTATTGGGAAAGGAATTTGAAGTTCCACTGGGGAGTGGCCTACACAGACTGACTAGAGAAGATGCTCTTCTTTTCTTGGGGCTGGATTTTAATTTTTGTTTACAGATTCAGTTTTAGGAATTATTGTGTTTCTCTATAAATAACTAGGGGGTACACAGCATTGGGTTTCTTAGACAAAATCTTTAGGCAATACTTGCTCCTGAATGAGGGTTGGTTCTATGCTCTGCCGTCATGGACCAAAGCATATATCCCAAGTGCACACTAACCAGGTGACTCCATTACCACACACTTCCACCCTCCCTCTCCAATCATCAATGAAACGCCCTATACTGTTTTTAGCTGAAAGAGAAATCTCTAAGCTCTTTAAATATAAATGAAATGAAAATGAGATATAATTATGCACAGTTGCAACCATAACCATAGGGTTGGTTGGTATAAATGTTGCAATATTTTATTGGTCAGCTTCTGATCTACCACATGAAACATTTTTCTTTTTTAATTTCAAACCCTTCTCCTCACCCCCACTCATTACATACTCATTCCAACCATTGTTCCCAATGGACAACAGGGGTTTCTCTGCAGCATCCAGATAGAAGGGAGGGGTATCGTTCACATACTGTTCTCTTTTGTTGGGGTAGAAGGGGCATTTACAGTTGATTATTTTAATATTAGTTCCAGCTTTTTCTTGCCTAGAATGCCTCACTTAAGAATGAGCTCAACTCTTTCTGTGGCTTCAAACATGAACATGCCACATTTCAAAGTGCATGAAACAGGAGTAGTAAAGTGTCGACTCAGTGTGAGGAAATTGAATTCCCAAATTTGATTCCCTTGGCCCGATTAGATTCCATTAGCTGGAGATGGTCTTTCAACCAAAATGTATGTGTTCCTCCCCATTGTAAAATCCATCCAATAAAAATGTTTAACCAGAGAACAGAGGAAACTAGCTCCAGCAGGAAAGAAGAAGAAAGAAAATAGATGAGGTTCCTCATAAAATCCCAGATTGAAGACTCTCTGTGTTGGTGCAAAGGTCAGTCTCCCTCCCATAGAAGCTTCTGAAAATATACTCCTCTCTTGCAAATGGAAACTGTGCAGCCTTTCTTTCAAAAATATCCCTCCACGAAAGAACATATGTGCCAGAGTTAGTCAACAGAAAAGATCGTTTCTGGGTTGGTCAGCCCATATTTGAAGACTGCAGACTGGAAAGACCCCAGAGGCCTGAGAGGGAAACTTCTGCCCCCAAGGAAAGACAGAATCCAAGCCAGGGATTCTTGGCCCTGTTTTAACAGCACGTAGAAACCTCAGAGTGCTGGGAGGAAAAAGAAAACAAACAGCTGAAAAGTCAGCTTTTTCTTTCTCTCTCCCTAGACTTTTTTGAGTTAAGAAGGAAAAAAATAATAAAAACCCTGCAATGTTTTACAAGGTCTGTAGCCCTCTAAACATACCAATTAATAATTTTATAAGCAAATCAACTTGTTTGCCACACAATAATATATTCTTAAACTAATAATGACATTTTGGAGCTATAAAGATAAGTCATTGGGGTTTTCATTGTTTTTTATGTTGACACATGCAGATTTTTTCAAATCTTAACATCCAGCAATACCCCACATTGTCCAATTAGGCCAAATTCATTCAATAAAGAATTATTGAATTTCTGCTATGCATCAGGCACCAGGTTAAAGCCCAGGGGTAAAACAGTGAGCAAATAAAGATGTAGGCTCTGCCCTCAGAAAGCTTACAGTCAAACAGAAGAGATGGGCTTTCAAGCAATAATTATATGAGCAACTCATTTTTTAAAATGTTCCCGTTGATCTTAAACTGAAATAAATTTGAATCTACCTTAGCACAAACATGTCACTTCTATGTAACATTTTTATTATGGAAGGTGTGCATTCAGGGAAAAGTCTATGTGAGATCTTTCAGAAGCTGCCGATGCCACACTCATTTTCCCTCTCTCTCTCTCCCCCCCTTTTTTTTTTTTTTCCTTTTTTGAGACAGAGTTTTGCTCTTGTTGCCCAGGCTGGAGTGCAATGGAGCCATCTGGGCTCACAGCAACCTCAACCTTCTAGGTTCAAGCGATTCTTCTGCCTCAGCTTCCCAAGTAGCTGAAATTACAGGTGCCCACATCACCATGCCCAGCTAATTTTGTGTTTTTAGTAGAGATGGGGTTTCTCCATGTTGGTCAGGCTTGTCTCCAACTCCCGACCTGAGGTGATCTGCCCGCCTCAGCCTCCCAAAGTGCTAGGATTACAGGCATGAGCCACCGCGCCCGGGGCCTATTTCCCCTTTCTCTTACCATCTCAGGGCACCTGCCCAACTTCCAACTGCCAACCTGTCTCTCTTTGCCTAAGGGCTTTCTCTGCCTACCGGGCCCACTCTGACAGAAAATTGCTCACCACACCACCAACCAGCTGCCCTCAACCAGTGACTAGCAGGGCTGGTGCATAAATATCCCAGCTCCCTCACCTCTTGGGTAGCATCTGTGGATGTGTTTTCTACAACCCTCCAAGTTCCCAGCTGAGATTAAGCTCCAGTTCCACATTTTGGTAACTGGTTTGATAAAGCACACTTCATTGGCTGCCTTCCCTTTCCATCTCACTTCCTCCCTCTTCTGCAGTTGTTTCCTAGAATCATTTCCTAAAAAATTTACTTGCAGACAAATCCTTCCTTCAGGATCTGCCTCTAAGCAGTCTCGAAGAGCTTCTCTGATGGGTGCTGCTCCTTTATTAAATCAATCATTGTTTAAACAAAGTTTCTCAGCCCCTCTTTATTTTCCTTATCTAATTTATTAATGTTCCATCTTTTTAAAGAAAGAAAGGTGGGAGTGGGCATGGTTGCTGAGGACTTTGGGAGGCCAAGACAAGAGAATCGCTTTGAGCCCAAGAGTTCAAGACCAGTTTGGGCATAATGGCAAAACCCCATCTCTACAAAAAAATACAAAAATCAGCCGCACATGGTGGCATGTGCCTGTAATCCCAGCTACTTGGGAAGCTGAGATTGGGAAGATGGCTTAAGCCTGGGAGGTTGCAGTAAGCCAAGATAGTGCCATTGCACTCCAGCCTGGGTGACAAAGTCAGACCCTGTCTTTAAGAAAGAAAAAAAGTTAGGCTGGACATGGTGGCTCACGCCTGTAATCCAAGCACTTTGGAGGTCAAGGCAGGCGGATCACCTGAGGTCGGGAGTTCAAGACCAGCCTGACCAACATGGTGAAACCCTGTCTTAAAAATAAATAAATAAATAAAATTAAAAATATAAATAAAAATAAAAAAAGGTTTAAAAAAAAAAGAAAGAAAAAAAGTCAAGCTATGGACAAACAGGGATGCAGCTGGGCCTTGGGAATGACAGAAATCTGGGTTCTTGGTCCCCTTGGGATGGACTCTGCACCTTTTCCCTAACACTCTTTGAGAATTGAACTTAGGTTCCTCTTTCATTAAGAACTGGTTCTGGGCTATAGGCAACAAAATCTATATGGCTTAAGGAGAAAGGGATTTTTGAAAGGACACAATTTTTCCTTGGACTGACAATCAGCTTGTGTGCACCTGCACAATCCTACTGGCTGTTCACAGCCAGTTCCCTCCTGCCTGGTCACAGCATCCTCTCCGGTACATCAGGGCCCAGGCTGTGCCACTTGTGAAGTGTTTTGAAAACTACCTTGGATTAGCTCACAGAATTTTTGAGAGTGTGGAGAAACAAGTTTTAGGCTGGTCTTCCTAGAATGACTCCCAGAACCCTGCTAAAGAACTGACCCAATAAAGGACCTGCTACCAATCCACCTAGCCACTCACCCAAACTGCTTTCTCATGTATCTGCAAATCAAACTTCCACATAGGATTATCTGGTTAGGAGAACCTAGACCATGATTCTACACTCCTGCTGCAAAAAAAAAAAAAAAAAAAAATGGGAATTGTAGGCTGGCTGGTTGGTTTACAGTTTTTGGAACCTACCTTGAGGTGGCAAGATTCATGAAACATGGCACTATTGAAACTATTGAAATGTGGAAATGCTTACAAGATTTGGGCTGCCACACATGACAGATTTCCGTTGTAACTCACAGGGTGGAAAGCAATGGCCACAAACTGTACAGCTTATAGCTTCAACCACTGAAGAAAGATTGACCTGACTAGCTGTACTGTAGTCTAAAAATTGCAGGGGACAGATCATTGGCCCCAAGCCTTCAGGTGCCCATCTGAGACGAGGGTGGCAGGGCCATGGACGCACATGGCTGCTCTTGAGGGACCCATGTTTGTAAAGGAGAGAGGGGTGAGCAAGGAACAGCAGCCAGAAAAACAGGAGTTTGGGACAATCTAATGGAGAGAAAGAAGAGAAAAAATGGAGGACACAGGATGGCTCTTATAGCTTCTGCTTAGAAGAGGACATGTCACTTCCGCTCCCAACTGATTGGCCCAAGCAAGTCACACAGCCAAGAGTGTCAAGGGATAAGGATTTCTCATTCTTCTACAGGAGGGCCCTGTAGGGAGAGTATAGTAAGTATAGGCAGCTAATATTTTTTTAACACTGCAAGAAAGGAAGCACTGTTATTTGGGTTGTCTATAGAATAACAATTCCTAAGCCGGGCACAGTGGCTCATGCCTGTAATCCCAGCACTTTGGGAGGTCAAGGTGGGCGGATCATGACGTCAAGAGATTGAGACTACCCTGGCCATCATGGTGAAACCCCATCTCTACTAAAAATGCAAAAATTAGCTGGATGTGGTAGACACGCCTGTAGTCCCAGCTACTTGGGAGGCTGAGGCAGGAGAATCACTTGAACCTGGGAGGCAGAGGTTGCAGTGAGCCAAGATCATGCCATTGCACTCCAGCCTGGTGACAGAGTGAGACTCAGTCTCAAAAAAGAATAACAACTCCCAGGACCATAATGACATATCAGGGGATATGTGCATCTCTCTTTACTGTTTTAAAAGCATGTTTTTTAACTTTTTTTTTATTATTATTGAGACAGAGTCTTTCTCTGTTGCCAGGCTTGAGTACAATGGCGTGATCTTGGCTCACTGCAACCTCTGCCTCCCAGGTTCAAGCAATTCTCCTGTCTCAGCCTCCCAAGTAGCTGGGAAAACAAGTGTGTGCCACCACACCTGGCTAATTTTTGTATTTTTAGTAGAGATGGGGTTTCACTATGTTGGCCAAGCTGGTCTCAAACTCCTGACCTCAAGTGATTCATCCACCTCAGCCTCCCAAAGTGCTGAGATTATAGGTGTGAGCCACCACACCCAGCCCATTTTTTAAACTTTCAGTCATTCTTTTAATTTTCACAAGCCCATGAAGTATTGTGAGACTCAGGTAAAACATGTGACTTGGCTAAGATCTCCCAGCCAGCACAAGTATTAGAGGTGGAATCTGGACCAATTTCATTTCATTGCAGATACAGGACCAAATTAAATTCCTATACTTTAAATCTCAGCTTTAAAGAAAAGGAAGAACAAAGGTAGATTATACTCTATGATTTCAAGACTTGCTATAAAGCTTAGAAAAGGCAGTGATGGTATCAGAACAAAATAGAAAGTCAAGAAATAAACTTATATATATATGGCAAATCGATTTTTACAAAGGTGCCAAGGCATTTCAATGGAGTAAAAACTAGACATCCAACAAATGGAGCTGGGAGAATTAAATAGGCATAGGCAAAAAAGAATTTCAATCTCTACCATAGAGTATACACAAAAAATTAAAATAAATTGGATCATAAAACTACATATAAAAGATAAAACTATAAAACAAACAGTAGACAAAGAAAATCTTAATAGCCTTGTGTTGGGCAAAGATTTCTTAAAAATAGGGCACACGAAAAATCGATGAATTAAACTTCATCAAAACTGAAAATTACTCTTGAAAAGACATAGTTCAGAAACAAAATGATTAAGAAAAGACAGGGAATCCATAAGGAAAGCCAGAGACCAGGAGAAAATATTTGCAAAACAAATATCTGGTAAAAGGTCTGCATGAACAATACACCAAAAACTCTTGCCAGGCACAGTGGCCCACCCCTGTAATCCTAGCACTTTGGGAAGCTGAGGCAGGCAGATCACCTGAGGTTGGGAATTCGAGACCAGCCTGACCAACACGGAGAAACTCCGTCTCTACTAAAAATACAAAATTAGCCAGGCGTGGTGGCACATGCCTGTAATCCCAGCTACTTGGGAGGCTGAGGCAGGAGAATCACTTGAACCTGGGAGGCGGAGGTTGCTGTGAGCCGAGATCACACCACTGCACTCTAGCCTGGGCAACAAGAGCAAAACTCCATCTCAAGACAAAACAAAACAAAAAACTCTTATAACTCTATAAGAAAAAAATGGGCAACAAATTGAATACATAGTTTATAAAAGATATACAAATGAAAAATAAGCACATGCAAAGATGTTCAACACGATGATTCAATAGAGAAATACAAATTAAAGCCACAGTGAAACACCACTGTGTATACATGCATTAGAATGGTTAAAATTATAAGACTGACAATATCAAACATGGGTGAGGATGGGAGTAAATGGAATTCTCATGCTTTGCTGGTGGAAGTACAGACACTTTAAAAAAATAATATAGCTGGGCAAGGTGGCTCATGCCTATAATCCCAGCACTTTGGGAGACTAAGTTGGGAGGATCCCTTAAGCCCAGGAGTTTGAGACCAGCCTGGGCAACATAGTAAGACCCGGTCTCTAAAAAAATTGTTTTTTTAATTAGCTGGGCATGGTGGCACATACCTGTAGTCCCAGTTACTTGGGAAGCCGAGATGAAAGGATTGCTTGAGCACAGGAGGTCAAGGCTGTAGTGAGCTATGATGGTGCCAGTTCAATCTAGCCTGTGCAACAGAGGAAGATCCTCTCAAATAAATAAATAAATAAATATAAATAAACAATATGGCTGTTTCTTTTTTTTTTCTTTTTTTTTGAGACAGAGTTTCCCTCTTGTTGCCCAGGCTGCAGTGCCATGGTGCAATCTCGGCTCACCGCAACCTCTGCCTCCTGGGTTCAAGTGATTCTCCTGCCTCAACCTCCCAAGTAGCTGGAATGGCTCTGTGTCCCCACCCAAATCTCATCTCAAACTGTAATCCCTATAACCTCCACATGTCAAGGGATGAACTTGGTGAGAGGTGATTGGATCATGAGGGCAGTTTCCCCCATGCTGTTTTCATGATAGTGAGTTCTCATGAGATCTGATGGTTTTATAAGGCAGTTTTCCCTCTCTTGCTCACTCTCTCTCCTGCTGCCTTGTGAAGAAGGTACCTGCTTCCCCTTCCGCCATGACTGCAAGTTTCCTAAGGCCTTCCTAGCCATGCAGAACTGTGAGTCAATTACATCTCCTTTGTTTATAAATTACCCAATCTTTGGTAGTATCTTCATAGCAGTGTGAAAATGGACTAATGCATTCATCTTTCTAGCTAAAATGCAAATTCTCTGAAGGGAAGGAGTTATTGCAAACAGACTTAAGCCAATTTGGTTATATACAGTGTTGGTTCTCTTTGGTGGAAACCGTAGTCACTGAAGAAGTTGTTGGAAGTGGGTGAGGTTTATCTGCTTCCCACACCCTCCCCGTCCTGTGATGTTGATGGGAAATCTCAATTCAAATTCTGCCATATATATGAACATTCACTAAAAAAAGATCTTAATAACAAGTAAATGAAAGACAGTTTATAAAGCCTGCTCTTTAAGGCCCATGAAACCCAAGCTCTCTACCCTTTGAAGTGCTTTGGCCACTGCCTTATAGGAAAGGTTTATCTGAGACAGACATGACAACATTCTAGAAACAAAACTCTGTTACCCTTATACATGGCATTGGGCAGCCAGACATCCTCCTAACCAGTGGCTGTATGTGGGACCCATTATGGATCAAGTTTCTGATGCCTTCCCTGAGGGTGCAGGCAACAGGCCTTCCTAGATTTTTCTATCTATTTATGCAAGTGGTTCTAAAGTATTTTAGCCCCATCCTTACATTTCAAACATCTTCAGTTTCACCCACTTGAGAGCCCACATTCACTATGCAGGCTACTAGCTACTACTTGAATTAATAAAACCCCTTTCTGACATTCACTATGCTAAGCCAAGCATAAGGTACTAATCAAGATATGGATATCATTGGTGCTCACAGCAGCTGCCTGAACTTTCTAATGGGAATGGAGCTGGCCATGCCCTGATTATGTTCTTGGCAAGAGATGCTGCCCTTAGAGTTGGAGCTTCTACCAAATAGCACAAACTCAGTATCTTCTGTCTATGCTGAACTTTGTGAAAGTGAATTATAGATATCTTACTGAGAACATAGCCTCTCTTAAATTCTGCCCAAAACATCTGACTTCTAATAGATGCTTAGTATCTTTTAAGGAGTATAAGCCAAGCACATTAAGAACAGAGGGGTTTTAAGCAGAAAGAATGGAGGTTAAGGGAAGGATGGAGGGGGGAAAGAAAGAGCAAATGAGCTTTGGCCTAAACTGCTTAAAATTGTTGCCTGTGTGGCTTTTAGCCCCCAGACCTTCCTTGCCTCTGAAGTTGCAGATACTTGACCCTGGGCTCAGCTTCTGGCCCAGCTTTTTGGGAGGCTTTGGGGACTGGTGGTTTTTTTCAACAGAACCAAAAATAAGGAAATGACTCTGTTTGTGAAAAGGCAAAATCACTCTGTATAAATAAAACTGGGGAATTTCTGGAGTGAAAAATAATTGCCAGAGGCTAACAAACAGCCTAAAATTAGTCCAATTAGACCACAGAAGCAAGGCTCCTCTAGGTCTCTGAGTCTGCCATTTTAAGGAAGCTCCACTCCTTCACCTCCCATCACCTTCTGGATCCTTTCTTTAAAAAAGCCAGTCCTGGGGTCCTCGAGTTGGAGCCCCTCAGGGTTGAGCTAAAAGGCAGGAAGGAGAAGGGATAGTACGAATAGACAGAGCACCGGCAGCTCTGGACACCGAAGACCACCCTGCCACCTACTATTCCCATCATTTCCAATTTGTCTTTTATTTTCTTTTGATACAGAGTCTCTCTCTGTTTCTGTTTTTGTTCTGTTTTCGTTTTGTTTTTGTTTTTTGAGACGGAATCTTTCTGTGTCCCCCAGGCTGAAGTGCAGTGCCGTGATCTCGGCTCAAGGCAAACTTCGCTTCCCAGGTTCAAGTGATTCTCATGCCTCAGCCTCCTGAGTAGCTGGGATTACAGGTGCCTGCCACCACGCCCAGCTAATTTTCATATTTTTCGTAGAGACAGGGTTTCACCATATTGGCCAGGCTAGTCTCAAACTCCTGACCTTATGATCCACCCTCCTTGGACTCCCAAAGTGCTGGGATTACAGGCGTGAGCCACTGCGCCTGGCCCAAGATGTTAGCTATTTTATAACAAGAGCCATTACTGCCAATATATAATAATGGCAACTATTATTATTGCTACCTCACAGGTGTATATGGTTTGGGCAAATATAGCCAATGAGCCTGAGTGAAATTAAGACTTGTGCAGGACAGAGTAGAATGGTTAATTCTCATAGAAGGAAGGAGTCTTAAATTTCATCTGGCTCAACCTAAGGCCCAATTAGCCTCATTGTCTTTTTTAACTAGACTTATTAGACTAATGGAACAAGGTCTTGCCATAGATATGATAGTCCTAATAAAAGAAAGAATTTTGTCAAAACCCTAATAATGTCTATACAGATAAGATTAAGAACCCTGGGTCAGGCTGGGCATGGTGGCCCATGCCTGTAATTCCAGCATTCTGGGAGGCTGAGGCAGGAGGATCACTTGAGCCCAGAAGTTCAAGACCAGTCTGGGCAACATAGCAAAATCCTGTCTCTACCAAAAAAAATACCAGAAAAAAAAAATTAGCTGGGCATGGTGGCACATGCCTGCAGTCCCAGCTACTCAGGAGACTGAGGTGGGAGGATCGCTTAAGCCCAGGAGTTTGAGGCAGCAGTAAGCCATGATCAAGCCACTGCACTCCAGCCTGGGCAACAGAGAGAGACCCTGTCTCAAAAACAATAACAACAAACCCTAGGTCAAGTTAGCCAATCATATTTGACTAACTTATTAAACTGAACCTCATTAAGAAGGTGAGATTTGAGCATAATTTGTAGGAGTAGAGAGCATTAGTCTTAAACATATCTGCAGGAAGAGTGTCATGGGGAAAGGAAACAACCAGGGCAAAGGTTCTAAAGCAGGAGTCTGCCAGGCATTTTGGAGTAACAGCTGGATCAGAGTGAGCAAGGGGGAATACAGTGAGAGAGGAAGGGAGACAAGCAAATGGGGCCATGTTACATGGGGGCTATGGACCATGTTGAAGACTTCAGTTTTTACTCTGTCTCAGACAGGGACCCAGAGCAGGGTTGTTGGGTTTTTGTTTTGTTTTGTTTTTGTTTTTTGAGATGGAGTCTTGCTTTGTCTCCCAGGGTAGAGTGCAATGGCATGATCTCAGCTCACTGCAACCTCTACCTCCCCGGTTCAAGTGTTTTCCTGCCTCAGCCTCCCAAGTAGCTGGGATTAAAGGCACCTGCCACCACACCCAGTTAATTTTTGTATTTTTAGTGGAGATGGGGTTTCACCAGATTGGCCAGACTGGCCTCGAACTCCTGACCTCAGGTGATCCACCTGCCTCAGCCTCCCAAAGTGCTGGGATTACAGGCCTGAGCCACTACACCCGGCCCGAAGCAGAGTTTTAAGCAGGGAGGTAACATCTGACTTTTGTTTCTAAGATCACTCCAGTTTTTGTGTTGGAAGTAGACTGTCAATCAAGGGTAGAAAGGGGAAGACAGGTCAGGAAGCCCTTGCAGTATCCAGAAGAGAGAGAATGCGTCTCTCAGCATGTCGGCTTTGTTCTCTCACACCATCTTTCTCCTGATAAAGGAATTGTGTTTGCTGGTGGCTTCTAGGTTCACATCCTCACCACTTATGACCAGAGGGCAACGGACTTCTTCTGTTTAATTCAGATGTTGAAAATAAATAAGTAAAGTCCAGTGAAGGGCATGTACCCATCTACATTCCACTTGCCACCCTACCACAGATCTAGCACACACAGAACTGGCACTCACTGAAGCCATTTTGGAAAACAAATAAGAAGCATATAAACACACAGACTTCTACCAGGTTGACTGTGTGAGATGGATTGTAGTGCATCGTTTACAGCCTCTTGCCCATTCTACTTTATGACCAATGGCTATATGTGCAAACTTGACTAGATAAATCTCATAGAGGTGGCCAACAACCATGAGGGAAGCATACAGTCAGAGCCAGAGAATTGGGTTCCTGGCCACACTGCCATCATCTCCTAGTTGAATTATTCTTTCCTAGACAATGAGAAGACATAGATAGTTTCAATCTTAGGCAATGTATTTTGAATCACAATGTTATGATATCAATGAAAGGAGGAAGCTACCTTTAAATATTTTACCAACATTTTTATCCAAAAGAATAAGGGCAGAATCATTGAGTAAGACATAGAAGAGGACAGAGAGGACACAGAAAAAATAGGAAGTGTTGAAATCAGACCCTGAAAACCAGCAGCCCAAGAATTGGACGTGTAGACATGTATTGTTTGACCAGCACAGTAGTGACCCACTTGTTGGTTTTAATTTTTTAAGTTATTGACTGATATGAACAAATCACGGTTTTTCTTTCTTTTTTTTTTTTTTAATTTATGAGGAAAATAGGTTTAATTGACTGACAGTTCCACAGACTTAACAGAAAGCATGACAGGGAGGCCTGAAGGAACTTATAGTCACAGCAGAAGGCAAGGGGAAACAAGGCACATCTTCCCATGGTGGAGCAGGAGAGAGCGCAAGCAAGGGGGGAAGTGCCACACACTCTTAAACCACTGGATCTTATGATAACTCACTATCATGAGAACTTTTCATAGGAACTCAGAGCTCTAATTTCTGGTTAAAATGTTAGAGTGTACTCCAGATATCTGGCAATGCTGAGCCACCTTTGCCCAGGCCCTGATCAGCAGGATTCCCTGGAGGAGGAGCCTCTCATTCCCCACACACACTCTCCTTCTGAAATGTATAGTACCTCCTTAGTCCCCGTAAAAAAAAAATAATAAAAGTTGAACCTATAATTTTTAAGTGTATTTTCTGAGACACAATACAAAATCTAGAATAGTGTTCTAGAACTAACATGGTAAAAGAAATCTCAAACCACAAGAATGCAAAACTTATGAGTAAGAACAGAAACATTTTCAATTAGGTGCATTTATATCATAGAACAAGTATGAAATAGACTAATGGGTTAATGTTGGCACACCTATCTTGAGTAGGACCTTTAGTCATGCCAAATCACAGAGATAAACTTAGAGTCATTCAAAGCTATTAGGATTATTAGCTCCTACATAAGAAAAGCAGGATTAAAAAACTCCAGCCTCAGTGGAAACCAGTTCTTTGGCCCATGTCTGTCCTTCTAAGCCATAATTACAAAATATCTAGGGTGGAGACATCAGAACCAGGAACTAGAGTTGACTCTCAAATTATGAACCAAAAATTCAAAGGCATCACACTCATTTGTGAAACCCAGTACTGACCTGAAATATATTATGTTTTTCTAAATTGTGGACCCATCCAAAAAACTTTCCATGAAAACCAGTAAAATATTACTGAACTAATACGAACTATATGTTTTCTAAAGTGATGAACCAGAACATTAGAATATTATCTGAACTAAACCAGTATTTTTTGTTTGCAAATCTTCTGATAAATATCTTTGAAGGCTTACATATTTCTGTTTTGCTTATTGTGCATAACAAAACTGCAGGAAACAATATTTCAATCAATAATTAACTCTTGGTCGGGTGCAGTGGTTCACGCCTGTAATCCCAGCACTTTGGGAGGCCAAGGCGGGTGGTCAAGATCAGCCTGACCAACATGGTGAAACCCTGTCTCTACTAAAAATACAAAAATTAGCCGGGCGTGGTGGTGCATGCCTGTAATCCCAGCTACTCAGGAGGCTGAGGCAGGAGAATTGCTTGAACCTGGGAGGCAGAGGTTGCTGTGAGCTAAGATCCCACCACTGTACTCCAGCCTGGGCAACAGAGCGAGACTCTGTCTCAAATAATACTAATGATAATAATAATAATAATCTCTTAAATTCCAGCAGATACTGCTAGTTGCTTACTAAATACCCATTCCATCCTCTTTCTTTAACAAAACCCAGATTTATTCAAGGAGACAATGTATCCAACTTCATTTTCCTAACCTCCCTTGGAACCACATGTGGCCACTTATCTAAGTCTCAAACTATGAGATTTAAGTGGAAGTTGAGTGGAACTTCCAGGAAAACTTTTTGCCATGAATGCATTCTACATTCTTCCATCTTGGAATTCAGTTGTATGGCTATAGCTTCAGTATATAAGATAAATTTAAGGATGGAAGCCATGCACAGAGAATGGTAAAACAGAACCAGAAGAGATGAGAACATTGTTGACACCTTCAAGTTCCAAATTTCTTTCACAGATAAATAAATCTTTATTGTATATGAGCTAATGTTTTGGGGATTTTTTGTTATATGTAGCCACACCTTATCCTAACTGATAAAGATAGCACATACTAATATTACAGAAAGCAACTCAGTACATGTTTTTAAATCAACAAATATTCATTGAATACATACTATGCACCAAGAATTGCTTTAAGAATACTGACATATCTCCTGCTCTCATGGAACATATCAGAAAGAAAACTTGGCTTGGCAACTAGATGCAGACTCAGCCCAACTATTAACTAATACAGTCTTTGTACTTGAAGAAGTTACTTGACTTTTCTAAGCCTTAGGTGCTTCTTATGCAATACCCTGAGGTTTGACCACATTTTTCTAAGGTCACTTCCAGCTCTCTCATTCCATGATTCAGTTGGTTTTCATAGAAGGTCTGTCATTTCCTTGCTACCCATAGAGACTTACCCCTCCTAAGTCCCCAAAGGCCAGTGAATATCCATATCCCTGCATAATGGAGCAGGAAAACTCAAAAGAGGAACAGAGATGCAAATCTTGAGCTGCCACTCTGGCAGCCTCACAAGGCAGATCCCATCCTTAGGTGGATTTTCATTCAGCCCTCAACATTCTCTTAAATTTGGATAAGTTGTCAAGATTTTTTAAAGAGGTAATTTTACATAAAGTTATGGGTTTCTAGCTTCTATGAAACTTTACTAGAAGATCTGGCAACACCAAGCTTTCTTCCATGGTCACAGGAGACGGGAGCAGAGTTGTCTAAACAAGGCGAGTTGTGTCTGTCCCCACCCCTTCCAGTTATCTTGCACCCATGTCATTTTCTCTCCCTAGAGAGCCCTTGTTGGTATATGAGTTTGAGGCCCTGTTCCAGGCAATGTGGCCTCATGAGAAAATGACAAGCCAGCCATGATTGTCTAATTTCAGGATCCCCTGTGTAGTGTCATCTCTGCTTTAATAACTCTGCTAGAGTATTTATTAGATTTCACAGCCAGGAGTGAGAAAAGCCAAGAAACAACACAAATGACATCTAAGAACACCCAAAAGGCTCAGGAATAGTCAGTACCAGCTACTCCTAGAAGTGGAAGGTTAAGGTAGGGCTAGCACAGGAATATTGGTTGCAAACTAGACTAAAAAGCAGTTCACTCCTAAGACTAAACCAGGAAGAAGTTGAACCCCTGAATAAACCAATAACAAGATCTGAAGTTGTGGCAGCAATTAATAGCCTACCAACCAAAAAAAGTCCAGGACCAGACAGGTTCACAGCTGAATTCTACCAGATGTACAAAGAGGATCTGGTATCATTCCTTCTGAAACTATCCCAAACAATACAAAAAGAGAGAATCCTAACTCATTTTATGAGATCAACATCATCCTGATACCAAAACCCGGCAGAGACATAATTAAAAAAGAAAATTTCAGGCCGGTATCCATGATGAACATTGATGAAAAAATCTTCAATAAAATACTGGCAAACCAAATCCAACAGCACATCAAAAACTTATCCACCGCTATCAAGTCGGCCTCATCCCGGGGATACAAGGCTTGTTCAACATACGCAAATCTATAAACATAATCCATCACATAAACAGAACCGAAGAAAAAAATCACATGATTATTTCAATAGATACGGAAAAGACCTTCAACAAAATTCAGCAGCCCTTTACGCTAAAAAGTCTCAATAAACGAGGTATCAATGGAACGTATCTCAAAATAATAAAAGCTATTTATTACAAACCCACAGCCAATATCATACCAAATGGGCAAAAACTGGAAGCATTCCCTTTGAAAACTGGCACTAGACAAGGGTGCCCTCTCTCACCACTCCTATTCAACATAGTATTGGAAGTTCTGGCCAGAGCAATCAGGCAAGAAAAAGAAATAAAGAGTATTCAGTTAGGAAAAGAGGAAGTCAAATTGTCTCTATTTGCAGAGAATATGATTGCATATTTAGAAGACCCCATTGTCTCAGCCCAAAATCTCCTTAAGATGATAAGCAACTTCAGCAAAGTCTCAGAATACAAAATCAATGTGCAAAAATCACAAGCATTCTTATACACCAATAACAGACAAACAGAAAGTCAAATCATGAGCAAACTCCCATTCACAATTGCTACAAAGAGAATAAAATACCTAGGAATACAACTAACAAGGGACATGAAGGACCTCTTCAAGGAAAACTGCAAACCACTGCTCAAGCAAATAAGAGATGACACAAACAGATGGAAGAACATTCCACGCTCATGGTTAGGAAGAATTAATATTGTGAAAATGGCCATACTGCCTGAAGTAATTTATAGATTCAATGCTATCCCTTTCAAGCTACCATTGACCTTCTTCACAGAACTGTAAAAAAACAACCTTAAACTTCATATGGAACCAAAAAACAGCTTGCACAGCCAAGACAATCCTAAGCAAAAAAAAATAAAGCTGGAGGCATCATGCTACCTGACTTCAAACTACACTACAAGGCTACAGTAATCAAAACAGCATGGTACTGGTACCAAAACAGAGATATAGACCAATGAAACAGAACAGAGGCCTCAGAAGTAACACAACACATCTACAACCATCTGATCTTTGACAAACCTGACAAAAACAAGCAATGGGGAAAGGATTCCCTGTTTAATAAAAGGTGTTGGGAAAACTGGCTAGCCTTGTGCGGAAAGCTGAAACTGGACCCCTTCCTTACACCTTACACAGAAATTAACTCCAGATGGATTAAAGATCTAAACATAAGACCTAACACCATAAAAACCCTAGAAGAAAACCTAGCCAATACCATTCAGGACACAGGCACAGGCAAGGACTTCATGACTAAAATACCAAAAGCAATGGCAACAAAAGCCAAAATAGACAAATGAGATCTAATTAAACTCAAGAGCTTCTGCACAGCAAAAGAAACTATCATTAGAGTAAACTGGCTACCAACAGAATGGGAAAACTTTTTGCAATCTACCCATCTGACAAAGGGCTAGTATCCAGAATCTACAAAGAACTAAAACAGATTTACAAGAAAAAACAACCCCATCAAAAAGCAGGCAAAGAATATGGACACTTTTCAGAAAAAGACATTTATGCAGCCAACAAACATATGAAAAAATGCTCATCATCACGGGTCATTAGAGAAATGCAAATCAAAACCACATTGAGATACCATCTCACACCAGTTAGAATGCAATCATTAAAAATTTGGAGACAACAGATGCTGGAGAGGATGTGGAGAAACAGGAACGCTTTTACACTGTTGGTGGGAGTGTAAGTTAGTTCAACCATTGTGGAAGACGGTGTGGTGATTTCTCAGAGATCTAGAAATAGAGATAACATTTGACCCACCAATCCCATTACTGGGTATATACCCAAAGGATTATAAATCATTCTATTATAAAGACACATGCACACATACGTTCACTGTGGCACTGTTTATAATAGCAAAGACTTAGAACCAACCCAAATGCCCATCAATGATAGACTGGATAAAGAAAATGTGGCACATATTTACCATGGAATACTCTGCAGCCATAAAAAAGGATGAGTTCATGTCCTTTCAGGGACATGGATGAAGCTGCAAACAATCATTCTCAGCAAACTGACACAAGAACAGAAAACCAAACACCACGTGTTCTCACTCATAAGTGGTTGTTGAACAATGAGAACACATGGATGCAGGGAGGGGAATATCATACACCAGGGCCTGTTGAGGGGTGGGAGAGCTAGGGGAGGGATAGCAGGGGGTTGGGGGACTGGAGAGGGCTAACATTAGGAGAAATACCTAATGTAGATGACAAGGGGAAGGATGCAGCAAACCACCATATCATATGTATACCGATGTAACACTCCTGCACGATATGCACATGTACCCCAGAACTTAAAGTATAATAAAAAAAAAAGATGTTGCCAAGCATTTTTTCCACAAAGTTTATTGTAGTGTAGTTGTTCCTTCCTTATTTGCAGGAGATATGTTCCAAGACCCCCAGGGGATGCCTGAAACCACAAATGGTACAGATAGTACTGAACGCTATACACACTATGCTTTTTCCTATACACACATACCTATGATAAAGTTGAAGTTATCAATTAGGCATAGTAAGAGACTGACAATAATAGCTAATAGTAAAATAGAAAAACGATAGCAATATAGTATAATAAAGGTGAATGTAGTGTGAATGTGAATCTAGTCTCTCGCGCTCTCTCTCTCCAAATATCTTACTGTTATGTAGTATTTTAGATCATGGTTGACCATGGGAAATTGAAACCATTGAAAGTGAAACCATGGATAAGGGGAGACTGCTGTAAAGAGAATTAAAAGGACAGCACAATGCAGATCCCTTTACTCACAATCTAGACCTATCAATTGTTCTCTCACATTTGCTTTGTTACATAATCCTGAAATGTTCTAGGAATGGGTTGACATACAATAAACCAGACCTTCTAGGAAACTGTTTTCCTACTTTCTTTGTTTTTACTTTTTTATTACCACAAGTTGGTAGGCTGCAAAATCATTCTTAGTGTAGCATGTGGGCTTTGTTCATTAGTTTTACATATATTATGACTAACAGTATAAAAGCTGACAATCATAAGAATAGAGTCAGCAATGAAGAGGGAAAGGGCCTGTGCTTATAGTGAGGTTCTATTATGACTAGTGGAAAGACAGAGGGCTAAACTGGTTGAATGAAGGCCTTCCTACCACTCTATCATGGTATTTACCAATAATGTCACTGAAGTGTAGTGACCTGAAGAACTTTGCTAATATCAAAACCCAAACAAGTTCTAGAGAATCTGCATCCTGGACACTAAGGATAGAAAGAGTGACAGAGATTTGTTCATTTACTGAATGCCTGGCATCTGCGCTCTTTCGGGTGTTTGCAATGCTGTCATATAGCCTACAGCATTCTGCTTCCCATGTTTGCACTAGGAACAGCATGGTTCAGCAGAAACACGACAGGTTTCCTCTTCTAGAAAGTAGGACTAATGACACGTAAATCACAGAATTGATGTCAAGGTTAAATTGAATGAGACCTTGCAAAAAGATATTTAGTACCTTTCCCTGTGCTGTAGATAGAAAAAGCCTAGGCATTCCTAGCAGCTCTGGAGTCAGAACCTTGAAAGATAATGAGGCCTAATGACAAAATGATGTAAAAACATTTTCAGAATACCAGATGATACGTAAACTTTACTGCTTGGTTACCCCTGCTCAAGGAATGGAACAATGCTGCTGGTAACCCACCAGGGCAATGAACTGACTGAATTTGGGCTTGAAATGCACTGTGCACTTTTTCTTCCTTCTAATTTTCATCTTAAAATAATGTTAATGTGTTTACTTTGAAAAATAGCAAGGGAAAGAAGAGGCAGCTGGTCCAGAGATATGCTACATTGAAAAGCCAGTGTGGTATTTAGAACCAGGTTACAGATACCTAGTAAGTGAGTGATGCATGTGTCCATAACTGAGGATGGCCCCATCAGGATTGCATGGGTGAAAACGTTTCATGGACTGATTCTGCGAGTTGAATTCTATTTCAGTTTGATTGTCTAGGGAAAACAGCATGATATAATGAACTTATAAAGTAAGATGCTGTATTAAGGTGGAAAACAGAGATACAAGAGTAGAAAAGCCAATGGTGCTCAATGGGTCACAGCACTCGGGATTGAAAGGTTGTGTTCATGTCTGCCTGTGAGCATGGCAGGCATCTTTAAGAGGTGATGAGCAGGGATTGGAGGAATAAGCTTGGATGTTCAAGGGGAATCTCTCTGGATTTGTAAAGGGGAAATCTTGTCAGAGAAAATATGCAATATCATAGTTGGGGAAAGATTTACGAAAAATAGTTGCGGGTATCTGCTATGAAAAAATCCTGAGACAGGCAATATTTTCTTCCTCTCTGACACTGGACACAAAGATAGAGTCCTTGGCAAAGAGGGGCCCCACCCCAAGCCTTGAATCTAAGGGTACCCCCATGCTTTTGAGTACCTTTCTTAAAGTTTTGTAAGTCGTATTCTGGGAGAAGGAACCAGCTGCAGCTGCAGTACCATCTGGTCAGGGCATCTTGAGCCTATACCAGGACTGGGCTTTGGCTGCCATCTCTCCTCTTCAGAGCACTCCCCAGCCCTACTCCATATGTAAGGTAGATGCTCCTGGACCTCAGGGGTTCCTACCCACAAAGCTATTGTGAGCATTGAAGATGGGGCCTGTTTCCAGGAGGGCGGGTGGTGAGATGGTGAGATTGCTCTTTTTGGTCAGCTTGGGGCACTTCACTTATAGAATTCCCTGAGACTGGCCATAAGAATGTTGCTGATAAGCTTATTTCAATTGACTCCAACTTTTTATATGGAAGAATGCCATGATCCTGAAGGGGGGGTGAACATTGGATTTAAAATCAAGTCATTAAGTTAGAATAAAAGCCAATCCAAAACCCCCCCCTTTTTTTTTTTTTGAGACAGGGTCTCACTCTGTCACCTAGGCTGGAATCCAGTAGTGTTTTTGAGACAGGGTCTCACTCTGTCACCTAGGCTGGAATCCAGTAGTGTTTTTGAGACAGGGTCTCACTCTGTCACCTAGTCTGGAATCCAGTAGTGTGATCATAGCTCACTATAACCTTGACCTCCTGGGCTCAAGAGATCCACCTGCCTCTCAGCCTTCCAAGCAGCTGGGAGTACAGCCACATACCACCATGCCCAGCTTTTTTTTTTTTTTTCTATAGAGATAGGGTCTTACTAGATTGGTCTCAAACACCTGGCCTCAGGCAATGCTACTGCCTCAGCCTCCCAAAGTTTTGAGATTACAGATGTGAGCCACCATGCCTGGCCCCAAAACATTTTCTGAGGACAAGAATTAAAAAAGAGAGAGAAATAACCTTGCATATACACACATACGTATGTGTGTATATACATATATATACACACACACACACATATTTATACCTATATCTATATATACATATACACACATATATGATTGCTTTTTTATCTTGATCTCTTGTTAGAATCATATTAATATGGAATAGATTTGATTTCCAGGAACATAATATCTTTACATCTTTATTTCTTAAAATTTTTTACAAAATACCCATTTCCTAGGAAAGCATATTATAGGGGTGAAGGGGAGACTGTCTGAGAAACTCTGCCCTAAACAAAGTTTAATGGAGCTTTATTACAGAACTTTGCAGAGCCTTAAACATGCTGATGTAAACTGTGAAAAAGCAAAAAAGATGTAGCCCCCCAGTCTCATGTAAACAGAGACTCCCTTTTAAAAGAATTTGATGATACTAGTGTTCCTCAAAAACATACTTTGGAAAATGCTGTTTTAAAAGAATAATGTAGGGATACAAACACACAAAGAGGGAGGGAGGGGGAGAGAGAGAGAGAAAGAAAGAGGGAGAGGATTTCTAAGTTCTTAGGAAGGAAAAATAGGGAACAATTTTTTGGACCTTGGAAGATCCATTTTTGTAAACACAGAACGAGAAAAGCAAGATAAAGCACTGGGTCTTTACCATGGGGCATCTTCCTATGAGCAGATAAGGACATTTACTAGAGAAAAATTCTATGCTACATTTAAAGTTTGGGCCATTAGAGGGCTCTGCAGACCTAATGGATTTCTGTCTTCAAACCTAGGACACACTCAGGAGAGAATCATCACCGTAATGGTGCTTGGTGGAGGAGACATACAAATCCATCTGAGACTGGGTACATTTCAGTCATTACAGTTTGAGCTTCTGGGCAGGATTAACACAAATGCTTTCCTTTCCCCGTTAAGCACATGATAAAAATAGCAAGCTGGGGACACAGATCAATCTTCTAAATGCAAAGGACTCATTAAAAAATTAATATTAAAATAAAATGTAGATGGATCATCCTATATTGTTACACGTGTCAGACAAAACCTTTTCAGGTATGTCTAAGCTGTCTAGTTTTCAATGCTCTTCTTCCTTGCAGTTAGCATCTCATTTTCTCCAGGCATTGTTATTTATTCTCCTTTATCTGTTTATCTGTAGATTGTCAAATACATTATTGTCTGGATGATACAGTTCATTCACTTAGAATATGTAGCTCGATCTACAATCTGATCAACACATCTAATGTTATAAGCACACATATGTACATGTATGTATCCAACCGCCCTAAATATGGAACACATTGAGTCACACTCGTTTTGAAGGGCACTGCTAAGAATGGTCAATCACTACACACACTTGACTCAGCTGAAAGAAATCTGTTAATTCACTGTGGTGCTTTGTTAAAATGGTCACTGATTTGTGCCATGTGGAATCCTGATAGCTTAAAACAGTGGTTCCCAGAGTGTGGTGCTAACGCCAGCAGCATCAGCAGCATTTTCCTAAGAAATGCAGATTCCTGACCTCATCCCAGACCTGCCAAATCAGAAACTGCTGGATAGACTGGATTAACACAAAATGGCTGTTTATATATCTACAGAGGAACAAGCCACTGAAGAAACTGCCAAGATGCTTCAGGAAAAGACAGCATCTGTACATTTTTAATTAAAACCAGATGATGTCACTCAATAAACCAGAAATAAGACAGAAATATAAATCCCTGTTTCACTCCCTCTCTTGACAACTTGACATGAGACAAATGGTCATTTAGTCCATGGAAACACTCCAAGTCATACTCTGTGGTCCAGCTGCTAGAGCCATGTTGCTTTTCAGATTTAGAAAAATGGCAGAAACCCTTTTCTGACTCCTCCCCAGATTTAAAGAAAGCAATATAAATAAGGCTGGGCCCCAAAAACACACTCCTATAATGTCTCTGGTGCTTGGTTCTTTCAAAATTGCCTGACTGATCAAAGGAAGTCACACACAGCCAGTGAGATATAAGAAGTATTGATGGAGAGTCACTGAAAGCTTCCAGATTCCTTTCCCAGCAGCCTTGGGGTTATGCATAAAGCACTAGCAAAGCCTAGGCAAGCGGCTCTACCTGGGAATAGTGTCCTTACAGGAGCTGCAGCCGGAACATGCTTCTGTTTGGAAAGGCATTTCCTCTCCCCCAGTTCTTGACTTTTCCCATCACTCTCACCCAACAGTACCAGCAAAAGCTAATCCTCCTTTAAGTACTTAGGGGACTCTTCCAGCATCTGCAATTTTCAAAAGTGCTTTGATTCTTTCTCCCCTAACCATCAAGCATCGTTACCTATGAGCCAGCAAACTACAAATAAAAAGGAAAAAACATTTAAAAGGAAAGAAAACTCTGAACCTCATCTCTACTTCACAGTGAGTCTGAATGTCATGTAGTCTCTACCCAGTTGCCTTATCTACCAAATGAGGATGTCCTCAGCGAAGCACACAGGCTTCTAGTTGACCAAAGTCTCTATTTGTGAAGGAACTGAGATGATGCTTTTGGAGGGTCCAGGTCAAAGCAACTGAGTAAGGATACTGTTGCCCTAAAATACTCCCAGTTCAAAAATTCATATAGTGAACAAAGAGAATGAAGCTGGGCAGTAGAAAATGCAAAGAGATAGTACAACATTGGAAATTAGAATTGCTCAAGTTTGTCCCAGGGCAACTGGCAGATGCTGGGTAAGATCCTTTGGTGCTAAGACAGCTATCCCTGGCGGCATCTCTGTATCCACAGACATACAATTTGGCCATGCACTGATAAACACCATTTCCTCTCCTCAAAGGAGCTGCTAAATCACATCTCAAGCCCCAGATAATTTTACCAAACTCATAATCTTATGCAAACAACAGAAGAAAGAAAACAATAGCTCAAACCATTTTGCCTATTGATAAGTATGCTTGAAAAGAATGAAAAATCATGATTTGCCACTGCCTTACCTCTGAGTTTGTATTTTCTGAGGTCCCTATTATTATCAATACACAATCTCTGCTATTATCAATAGGATGTAATTATAATTGGGATATTATACATAGTGTAGTTATTGATGTGCTCAGTAATTATAGTTCTATATTAGCACCTCTGGTAAATATTATTCCAAACCCTGAGAACACAGAAAAAATAGTATCACCATGACTTCTCTGTGGTCTTTCACCTGTAGAAAAAAGAGATGGTTTCAGTGACATTAGAGGCAGCTCCAGAAGTTATGGCAATTCTTGAGTCAGTTTAAAGAAAAAGCCACTAGCAGCAACGAGCCTGCAAGTAGTTGCAGGTAGGATATGTGTATCCAGGTATATTAAAGATCAGTAGGAACACTGACCTTCATTTGCCAAATCATGTAAATAATATGCCCCTGTTGAAGGACAAAAGATTTAAAATTATTCACCTCTTTCAATTTCATTTCCTATTCTCTACTAAGAATCAATATAGAAGAAACAATAAGACATAAACATGAAATAATATATATAGATAGATGTTTACTGAAGTGCTGGTGAAGCAACAAACAAGTTGGAAGCAACCTGTGGCCAATGGTCAGGGGTTGGTACACCCAACTGATAGAGTATTATGAGAAAATGTGTTTTTGCAAAGACAATATTATGACAAGAAAATATGCTCAATAAAATTAAGTAGAAAAGTCAGAAATACATGATAGTACAATCTCAATTTTTTAGTGCAAAATTGATATATACTCAGGGATGTGGGGAGACTAAAAGAAGATAGACCAAAGTACACTAGTGGTATGAGTTAAGTGATTATTAAATTCTTCATTCTGGGAGACTGGCTCAAGATGGCTGACTAGAGAAAACTAGTACATGCCTCTTCCACAGAGAGGAAGCAAAATAGCAAGTAGATATTCACACTGCGAATAGATCACCTAAGAGGGAACACTGGGATTCAACAGAGAAGTGATGAGAAGCACTGAAAGCAAGGAAGGAAAGAGCAGCAACGCTTTCCTCAGCTGGGACCAGGAGAAGCTCCTGGACGTGAGGAAAAGATAAGTGAGAATCCCCAGGACTCCTCATACCCAGCACCATCTTTTATAGTCCTAGCAATGGAAGAACCTCTCAACTGATGTGGATTTCAAGACTCACATGGGGAGCTGCCTAGAGACCGTGCAGAAACACTGTTCCAGAGAGAGAATTCACATGGAACCCCATAGGCAACTAAGTCCTGAGTGGCTGCAGTTTTGAGGCATTCTGAGCCAAGTCCCCAAAGGACTGCCTCTTGCTCTGGGGATGTGACTGCCACTGCCATCACCAGCTCAAGAAGGGAGAGGGGAGGCCTTGCATCTTCATGTACTACAAGGATAAATCCTATGCACTTCTGAGGGCTGTTGTGGAACCAAGGAATGAGAAAATTACTCTCCACAGCCCCAGAGCTACCTGCCTATACTACATCCCGCCCTCCCCAGGGGCAGTGGGTGACATTCTGAAAGTCTAGCTTCCAAAGGTCTGCATCCCTCCTTGGGGCCAAGGCTGATGCTACTGCTGCCACCACTGGGCCAAAGAGGGAGAGGGGAGGCCAGGCACCTTCACACATTTTGTGGACAAATCTCACTGCTGCTCCTGCAGGCTGCAGTGGGACCAAGGCGTGAGGAAACCACATGTTCCACAGGTATCTCCCTACACTGCTCCTACCGTGAGAGGCTTTGACCTCCCTAATAGTAGGTCCACAGGGCAGCATGGTGCTTCTTAGACCTGAGTGTTTGGTCAGCAGGCTGGAAACCACCCCAGCCAGCCTGTCACAGCCAGCGTCAATGTAGCTTGACCTGTGGACAAGCTACTGGATCAGTCTTATCACCCCAGTACTTGAGCACGCTGTTCAGGGGCCTGGAAATCTTCCAACCCAGTCCACTACTGTTGGCACCTGAATATTCCTCCTGGGTCTGAGGTTGGGTCAGCCCAACCTGCCAAAGTTATCACAGATGGCAGCCACCAGAACACGCCACCAGCAGCCCAATGGACTGGCACATCCAACCTGTTACAGCTACCACCAACACCAGAGTGGACCACTTGGGTTCCAGTGGGTTACTCCACCCCTGCTACTGACATCACCCACATCACATCAGCTGCCCAGAGGCCTGAGAACCTGACCACACATTCATCCCACTTCTGCCACTACCAGTATCTGAGCAAGCCACCTGGAGCCCAAGAATCATCCTGTCTGGACTCAGTAACACAGGAGCTAATGTAACCCACATTAGGCCAAGGACAAGCACACCCAGCCCACCACTGCCACCACTGAGGCCCAAAGACTGGTCAAATTGGCATTCTTGTCCTCAGCAAAACTTTACCCTGGCCCCCCTACTAGCAAAGGCACCCAAAGCCATTGAGGAAATCACAAGTACAACTGACGCTATTTACAGCCAAATAAATCACACAAAGATCACACTATTACTACATGTGGCCAAAATCAAAGCCAAAATGTCCGACCCAACCAACAACATATATACATCTTCAGGGAAAAGCTCTCCCCTACAAAAACCAATTTCAAAGAATTGGAAGAAGCAACCAGATTGGAAGTTGGAAACTGTAAATTATATCAGATGCACAGATATCAACACAAGGAAACAGAAACATAAAACAACAAGGAAATATGACACTTCCAAAGAAACAAGATAAAGAATTCAAAATATTGTTTTTAAAGAGGCTCAGTGAGATACAAGAGAATTTTGAAAAACAAAGAAATCAGAAAAACATTTTATGATATGAATGAGAAATTCACCAAAGAGATAGATATTTTTTAAAAGAATCAAATAGAAATTTTGGAGCTGAACAATTTATTGACCAAAATGCAAAACACATTTGAAAGCTTCAACCATAGACTAGATCACACAGAAGAAAGCATCTCAGAACTTGAAGACAGGTCTTTGAAATAATCCAGTGAGAGAAAAATAAACAAAAAAGAATAGACAAAGCCTTCCTGACATTTGGGACAATATAATGCAATGAAATATTTGAGTTATTAGTGTCCTTGAGGGCCAAGAGAGAACAAATGGGCTAGAAAATATATTTAATGAAGTATTAGATTGAAAACATCCCAAGTCTAGCAATAGACCTAGCCATCCAGATATAGGAGGCCCAAATATCCTTAAACAAATACAATGCAAAAAGATCTTCTCCAAGGTATATTACAGTCAAACTATGTACTAAAGTAAAAATAAAAGAGAGAATACTAAGAACTGTAAGAGAAAAGAATTTGTTTATTTAGTCAGTTTATCTTTTAATTTAATCTGTTATTTTTTCAAGGCTATTACTGATATGCAAGGTTTTGTTACTGTCATAATGTTAATTGTTTTCTGGTCATTTTGTGTGTATGTGTGTGTGTGTGTGTATATATATATATATATGTCACATATATATGTCATTGTGGTTTGGTAGTATATTGTAGTAGCACCATTTGAGTCATCTCTCTTCCTAATTTGTGTGTTTGGACTCACAAAAAGATTGGGGGATGGAGAGATGGAGGTGGGCAAAGGTAAAATACTACCTTGGGGACTATGTTCACTATCTGAGTGATGAGATCATTAGAAGCTCAAACCTCAGCATCACGCAATATCTCTATGTTACAAAACTCTACATATGCCCCTTGAATCTATAATAAAATAAAAATAAAGCAGTCTCCCAACAAACAGAAGCCCAGAACTGGTTAAATTCACAGCCCAACCTTATCAATACCAATTATCCTGAAACCATTCCCAAAAAAAAAAAAAAATTGAAGAGGAGAGAACTCTCCATAACTCATTCTACAAGGCCAGCACTACCCTGATACTAAAACCAAACAAAAACACAATGAAAAGGCAAATATTCATGATAAACATAAATGCAAAAATCCTTAACAAAATACTAGCATACGAAATCCAACAGCACATCAAACAGATGAAACATCATGACCAAGTGGGATTTTTATCAGGGTTATAAGGATAGTTTAACTTATGCAAAACAATAAACTGAATACATATCACATCAACAGAATTAAGCACAAATCTACATGATTATCTCAATAGATATAGAAAAAGCATTTGATAGAATTCAACATTACTTCATGATGAAAACTCTCAACCAACTTGGAATAGAAGGAGCTGACCTCAAAGTAACAAAGGCCATATATGACAAAAGCACAGGTAACATCATAGTGAATGGGGGAAAAGATGAAAGCCTTTCTTCTATGAACAAGATAAGGATGCCCATTTTCACAACTCCCATTCAATATAGTACTGGAAGTCTCAGCCAGAGCAATCAGGAAAGATAAAGAATTAAGAGGCATTCAAATTGGCCAAGAACAAGCCATATTGTCCCTCTTTGCTGATAGTATGGTCTTATAGGTAGAAAAAAACTAAAGAATCCACCAAAAAAACCTCCTAAATTTGATAAATAATTTAGTAAAGTTGCAGGATATAAAAAAATTAACATACAAGAATCAGTAGCATTTGTGTACAGCAATAAAGAGTTAGAAGGAAAAGAAATCAATAAGGCAATCCCATTTACAACAGCTACAACAAAATAACATCCTACAAACAAATTTAACCAACGAAGTGAAAGATCTGTATGAGGAAAACTACAAAATACTGATGAAAGAGAATGAAAAGGACAAGGATCAGAAATATTCATATTGTAAAAATAACCATAATGCGCAATACAATGCCTACCAAAATACCAACAACATTTTCAGCAGAATTGTAAAGACAATCACAAAATCTGTATGGAACCAAAAAAGAGCCCAAATAGCCAAAACAATTCTGAGCTTAAAAACAAAGCTGGAGGCATCATATTACCTGACTTATAAACATATTACAAGTCTATAGTAACCAAAACAGTATGATATTGGTATAAAAACAGACACACAGACCAATGGAACAAAACACAGAGCCCAGTAATAAATCCACATTTTAACAGCCAAATGATTTTCAATAAAGGTATCAAGAACATATACTGGGGAAAGGAAATCTTCTTCAATAAATAGTGCTGGGAAAATTGGATATCCATATACAGAAAAATGAAACTGGATCTCTCTCAATATATAAAAATCAACTCAAGATGGATTAAAGACTTAAACATAAGACCCAAAACTATAAAACAACTAGAAAAGAACACAGGGAAACATCTCAAGACATCAGTTAAAGGAAGATTGCATGAGGAAGACCTCGAAACCACAGAAAACCATAATAATAATAGAAAAAATGAGGCTTTATTAAACTGAATGGCATCTGCACACAAAGGAAACAATAAATACAGTGAAGAGACAACCTGTTGAATGGGAGAAAATATTTGCAGACTATTCATTCAACAAGGGAATATTATTTAGAATATACAAGGAACTCAACTCAATAATTAAAAAAACAATCCCATGAAAAAGTGGGCTAAGGACATAAATAGACACTTCTCAAAAGAAGACATACAAATGGCCAACAGGTATACAAAAACATGCTCAGCATCACTAAGTATCAGGGAAATGCAAAACAAAACCAAATTGAGATGTCATCGTACCCCACTTGGAATGGCTATCATTAAAAGAACAAAACATAACAGATGCTGGCCAGGATATGGAGAAAAGGGAACTCTTATACGATGTTGGTGGGAATAGGGTTGGTTACAACTGCTATGGAAAACAGTAGGGAGATTCCTCAAAAAACTAAAAATAGAACTACCATAAGATCCAGCAATCTCATTATTAGGTATTTATTCAAAAGAAAAGAAATGTGTGTATCAAAGGAATATCTGTACTTGCATGTTTATCACAGCACTATTCATAATGGTAAAAGCTAGAGAATCACCCTAAGTGTCCACTGGTGGACAAATGGATATAGAAAATGTGGTATATACACACAATGGAATACTATTGAACCAAAAAAGAACTGAAATAATATCACTTGCAATAACATGGATGGAACTGGAGGTCATTACGTTAAGTGAAATAAGCCAGGCACAGAAAAACGGATGCCTCATATTCTTACTAATATGGGAGCTTAAAAAAATTGATCTCATGGAGATAGAGGATAGATAATAGATACTAGAGGCTGAGAAAAATGTATGGGTGGAAGAAAGAGATAAAGAGAAGTTGGTTAGTGGATGCAAATATACAGTTAGATTGAACAAATAAGCCCCAATATTCAATAGCAGATTAGGGTGACAACAGTCAGCAACAGTGTACTACGTATTTCAAAGTAGCTAGAAGAGACGACTTGAAATGTTACCAATGCATAGAAATGATAAATGTGCAAGGTAATGGATACTCCAAATACCCTGACTTGATTATTCCACATCCTATGCATGCAACAAATACATGTACCCTATAAATACGTAAAATATTTGCTATCAATACAATTTTTAAAAATAACAATTTTAAAAATAAAATAAATTCTTCATTTTATACTTTTCAATATATTCCCAATTTTCTATAAGTATATACTACCCTTAATAAAAAAAAAAAAGATAATTTTCAAATACCGTACATCTCCCATTTAAGAATGCTTCAGACTAACCAAGTAATTAAAATAAGCCTGAATGACAACTAAAATTCTATTGTTGGTTCTGCCACCTGCCACTTTCTTTAGGGCTAACACCTGAGAGTCTTTCCAACATGAGACTTTCATGGACATCTCAGCTTTGAACCAGGCACTTACCTGGGAAGGTGTTGTCACACTGATTTCTGGAACGAAGTTGTCCTCGAAGAAACTGATGATATTCTCCTGCTGCAGTTCCTTTGTCGGGGTGACTTTAGGTAGGGGTGGGACAGGAGGCCCTTTCCTTGTCTAGAAAGCATTAAATACAAACATTAATCCAGTCAAAGATGATGTGTCAGACATGAAGAGAACAGAGCTACAGTGGACAGATTGAGCTCTGACTGAAACTTACATCTGCATGTAGCAGCAAGCCTGCCTGAGTCAGGTAAAGAATGCTGTCTACTTGGGAGGCTCTCTGAGCGCTGGTTCAAAGGGAAAAAACTGAGGCTACTAAGAGTCCATTCATCTCAATTCAAGTACAATACACACAGCTGCAGGGCCAGGTACCCATACTTTTAAGGTTAAACTAGGCCAATACCCTCTTTTGAACAAAACTGAAAATAATTTCTCATTTCAGAAACAAATTAAAATTTCAAAAAGAAAGCAAGCTTTTCATTTGAATTGGTGAGACCAACTATACACAGTTACATTTCACTTTCCATTCAAGGACTTTGAAAAGTAAAAAAATTTAAAGCTCTGTTTAATACATGTATCTTCCCAAGACTTTGCTTAGTTCAACTACATACAGATGGTCCTCAATTTATGATGGTTCAATCTATGATTTTTTTGGACTTCAGAAAAGTGTAAAAGCAATAGGCATTCAACAGAAAGTGTGAAGACACTCTGTCTTAAGGTGGGACAGTGGCAGTGAACCACAGTTCCCAGTTAGCCCTGTGATCACAAGGGCGAATGACTGATATTATGTTCTATGGTGTACTGTAATCAGTAAATTTCACAAGATATTCAACACAATTATAAAACAGGCTTTGTGTTAGATAACTTTGCCTAACTTTAGGCTAAGGTAAGTGTTCTCAGCATGTTTAAGGTAGGCTGGGCAAAGCCATCATGCACAATAGGTTAGCTGTATTTAATGCATTTTAACTTATAGTATTTTCTACTTATGATGGGTTTATCAGGACCCAATCTCTTTGTAATGCAAGCGGCATCTGTATAAGGAAGCTTAAACTGGACTGAGGACTTTATGTTTTTCTACAGAAATTTCATTTTCACCCAACATAGGGAGAATAAAGGTGGCAGTTTTTCTTCACAGTAACCTTTTCCCAGCCCTTATTGTTTATTTTCAATTATTTGTTCAATACAGTTTTATTAAGTGGCTACTCCCATACAAGTGTGTGTACCAAAAAATGTCCAGATGTACCAAAAATGTGAAATGACATATAAACATAACTGCTTTTCTTGGCATTACTTGCCAACTCTAAATCACTAGGAGAGAGAAGGTTTCATGCAGAGGTAGGATTTAAAAGGAGCACTGAAAGAAAAGGGTTTGGTATCAAGAGATGGGAGAAGAGAGAACATGCTATCCTGAGCATGCTGAGAATGTGGTAAGAAATCCCAAAAGACTTGAATATAGGGCATGGGAGGAAATATCAAAAGTCAAATAAGAACAGCAAGTGGATACCTTCATGACAATCACAATGCCTAAAGCCTGATACCTCAGTCTCCCTAACTGGAAACGTCTCTTAAAGCCCTGGCATCGTGAGATCATCCTAAATGGGGCCACCTCACCATGAGCTCTATCCCCCAATATATTTGACCTCCTCCTACCTGTGAAGGTGACCGAGGCCGTGCTGGTGCGGGAGATGCAGGTGCTAATGTGTGATTTGGACTTGCTGTTGGGCTCGGGAGGGGTGAAGGCTCCTCAGGCGGTGATGGTGTCTTTGCAATGCGGAGAGGTCCCGAATCACTAGAGGAACACAGGGGATTAAGCAAGGGACCTTCTGAAGAACAGTACTCATCTGATTAGGGCTCTTCCATCTCAGGGGAATCCTGAACCCTAACAGCTACTAACTGTCATCCTGCTCTCCCCTTCCAGGTTAATTCTGGTTAATTGCAACAGTGATGGTGATAACTGGGACCATTTATCTGCACTAAACAGACCTCATTCACATATTATCTCGTCTTCACAGTAGCCATGCTTTATTGTCCCCACTTTACAAGTTGTAAAGTGGGGCATAGAGAGGTTAAAAACTAAAACCCTAAAATCACCCAGCAATTTAGTGAATCTGAATTTAGGTCTTAATAATGCAAGACCTCTGTTCTTTCAAACAAGCTCTGCAAGAATCTTCCAAACTCAAGCTGAATTGAATTTACTAGTTTCACTTTCTATTTACAAGAGAATCTTGCCATGTTACAATCTATAAATCTACTCTGAAAATTGTAACTTTTATGTTAAAAGGCAGCCTTAGGATAATGTTAGCAAGGATTTTGCAGAAGTACTTTCTGATAACACTTGGAAATAAATTCACTAATTATTTCTTTTTCTAGACCTTATAAATAATTACTCAACTCAGACACCTTGAAATGTGCAAAATAATCGGACAAGATTCAGTTTTGTTTATTAAGAACCCACTATGTTCCCGGCAGGTGGCCAGATGCTCGGGAACTGCCCAAATGTGATGACTAAGAAGCATTCGGGACACATTCTACTCTCTAAGAATTTTTAAAGTCTACAGCTTGAAGAAACAGAGTCGCACCCCAATGTAAAAGAGCACATCTACATATACAGCAGCTGAGAGAACTGGGTCCTTTAGCAAGAACACAGACATGCCACATGATTGCAGTCATGTGCCAGCAATCATGGTCTCAGACAGAAACGTAGCCCCAATCTAAGCTTAATAGAGATACCACTGAGCTCACTCACCACCTCATTCTGCAGAGGAATGTTGAAAAAAATGAAAGGAACATTCATTAAGTGGTCATGCCCCTGCTTTTTCTTCACTTTATCTGCTTTGGCAACATTGAAATTTTCAGATGACTTTGTCCCTTTCATGTCAACGTAAGGGAGCAACCCTTAATTTTTTCATGCACTTGATTTTTAAAACATTCAAATGTCATTCTGACATTCCTATACCAATTCTTCCTTTGTGCCTAGCCCCATACTGAAATAAGCATACTGAAAACAGTAACTCTGCCTCTCTTATGTACTCTTTCAGGCAATATTCTTACTCTTAGAGAAGATATACCTACTGATCACAGAATATAGAAACAATAGCAGAACCTATACGTAGGGCTAATCCAAAGAGCAGGAAATAAGAAAATTAGCAATCTCTAGAGGGATCCAAGCATTAACATATGTAGAAGCTGGTTCATGTGTATGACTATGTGTGTTTTCATAAATGTATGCAAATAAGTGTTTGTAATAAAATGGCAAATATAGAATGTCAGGACTGTATATTACCTTGGAAACCACGTAGTTCAAAAGTATCTTTTTTTTTTTCTATTGAATTAAAAAAATGAGACCTTTAATCAGAGAGGTTGTGGACTTACTCAAGGAAGGCAAAGAAAGTTAACTGCAGAATCAGAAAACCAAAAGCTGGGTCTTCTGACTCCCAGCTCACTAGCCTGCATTCTCTGAGTACATAAAGTCTGCGAAAAATGAAATAGAAAGGATTCCAAATTCATCAGAGAAAGCTGGTATGTACCCAAACCCTGCCAAGGTAGACAGTTCACCTATGGATCGTTGGGGATCTAGGGTGTTTGACGGGCTTACTCGGGCTTACTCATAACAGCCACGTGCACTAAAACAAAAACGGCACAGTGTTCACCAGATCAAGAGTCAGGAGGTGAGATCTCACATACTTCCTCTTTCCTTTCCAAAACAGATTCATAAAAGATGCCAGCATCAATGATAAAAATCAGGACAAATCATCATAAACTTTGGGAATTCCTTTCCTCTCCAGAGAAAATAATAAGTGCACAGCAAATTACATATTACAACAAACATACACATTATATATTAAAATTTCATACTGTTGCTATCAGGCCTCAGGGAAAGCAGAGAGTCAATGCTGTTGTGACAAGAAGAAGAATCCTAGTTGGGACAGAAGCAAATGTAAAAGCACAGAAATAAGATTAGTGTCAGCTTCTAGGGTGAAAAGACTCCTGTGAGACTTTTGTAGAATGAATACAATAGCACAGGCTGGTTCACAGATTGCAGAAATTTTAACAAGCCGTAGATTACGGGTGCTCTGATGAGCAGGGGCCTACCTGGGTGCTCCTTGGATAGTGAAGGCCTTGTCGGCATGCTGGTCACCCAGTTTCGTCATCACTTCATACAGTTTGTGGCAAAGCTAAAGGGACAGAGGCCACTTGTCTGTTAGCCACATGTCATCCTGGTGCCAATTCAGTCTATTTTCCCCAAGAAAGAAATTGCTTATTGAGAAACTATAAATTTTATGATAGTTTGGATGGCCTCAGGGTAACTGAAATTCTGTATATGGTTCAAATTTTAAATCTATGTCAAAACTGAAACAAACTTAACACATACATAATACATATATATATAATACATATATATATATATATTTACTAACCAGAGTACAGAGCAGAAAACAAAAGCTTATTGTTTACATTGACCCAACCTTTTGAACTAAAAAAAAAAAAAAAAAAATCAATCAACAGCAGAGTTGTTGATTTCCTAAATATTTTGAGACCAATTTTTCATTAGCCTAAAATACCACTTGGAATTCCAACTTTATAAACTGTCTAATAAAAGAAACAACACCATAAAGCTGTGGTAAAATCTTCAAAAAGTACAAAACTGGATAGGGATCCCGTTTCACTATGCAAAACCGTAGAAATGTTACTGAGGGTAACAACACATTACTAAAAAATACGCAAAAGGCTGAATTCTTTGGTTAATTCTATGCCATTTCATTTGCTTCCAAAATACACCTTCCTTTACTTTATATTCCATACGCAAAAAGAATCATCATGACTCACCACCGCAATTTCCTTATGAAACTTGGCTTCAAGGCTGGAGACGTTTTTGAAAGTATTAACATAAAATCCAACTCGTCTGCCATGTGGAAATACAAAGAGGAAAGATGAGAGAGGGAAAGACCAGTCGGCAAAAATAATTTTAATAGCAATGAAATGTATGAAAACCCAGGTTTCTTTCATACCATTTTGAATAACTTTGGAATAAATAAAATACTGAACCCAAGGCAAGCCCAACATTTCCTCATCTGTTAATGAACAAAAACAAATATCTTTTGGCAAAAGCACGACCTCTCCTAAATTCAGTTACTACCTTAAGACAGTGATTCTCAAACCTTAGTGTGTATGAGAACCACGTAGAGGGTATGTTTCTGATCTAGTAGGTCTGAGCATGGAGACTGAGAATTTGTATTTCTGATGAGTTTCTAGATAACTGATGCTGCTGATTCAGAGACAACAATTATGGAACTACTACCCTGAGAACTTGTTTATATTTTATATGTTTCTTGCTATGATTTCAAGATTTGAGAAGTTAATTATTACTTTTTACAAACTCTAAATGGTCTAGTTATTATCATGTGTTTGGACTCTGAAATTTGTTTGATAGAGGGAAATACATAACCCATAAATTAATTCTAATCGTTCATCAAAAGTGAGAGCATGCCATCACTGAGTAAATGAAAACATAACCTGCCCATTCACAGTAGCAATGAGATTAACTTCTATGGTTTATCTTTACTTAAAATTCCTAACATGTTTGACTTAATCTTAATTTTCTATACCTACAACGATCATGTGACGCTGATTTCATATATTTTTCTTTTAATTGATTTTAAAAGATCATGTACTTATTCATACATTCATGTGTGTATATATATATTCATATGCATACAAATACACATGCATATAGGCATCTATGCACTAATAAAGAAAATCCTCCACAGTGTGTTTGGGAAATGGTAAGCACCCAGGAAGATCAGACCAGAGCCTGGAAGATGAGAGCCTGGTGAGGAAGCAGATGGTTCTCTGGGGCAGAAGCCCTTGCCAGACCATGAAGCACAACATTTATTGGCAGCAATGGGCAGCCCCTAGATGTATTTGAGATAGGGCAAAGGATAAGACTTGCACCTGTATTTGAGGAAGCTAATTAAGGCAGCAGCTGGATGGGCAAGGAGAGACCCAACAGGCTACCTGACATTATGCAGAGGGACCCCACTCTCAGTGTTTGCAGAGAAGTCCTCTGGGGCACTTTGAGTGGCAACTTATGACCCCTTCTCTAGGGCCCCAATCAACTGGGACAGTAATTCTTAATACCTTTCTTTCTTCAATTGCTCAACAAAGGACCTATCCAACTCTGGGTACATGCATAGTGGTGGGCAAATATGTCTCTAGGAATGTACAATCCAGTTAGAGAAGGACCCAGAGGGGCTGACTGATGAATATATACTCTATTCATACTTAGGATGGAAATACATATTCATATTAAGATAAATGTATATATTTATGTCAGATAAATAAATAAATATACATGATAAATAAGCAGATTATATATACATAAGAAATAAAACCACCTGGGCAACTTAGGTTACTACAAAAAGGCATACATGATGAAATATCAAAAGTAAGTGGATACAGGCAGAAATAGTTATAGAAACTGAGAGGATAGGAGAGCAATGGGCCCTGTGCCAGCTGCAAACATCGGCTTAAGAGGACAAACTTGGGCTGCAGAAAGGAGGGTCCAATTTAAATAGAAGGTGGGTACAGATGGAAGAGATGTGTAAGTTCAATTTCACTGGAGAATATTATTTTCTTTTTATTAATTTTTTCTATACTAAACAAAACGCTTATGAATATCTATGATTAAGGTGTTGTACAGAGCTTAATCATTTCCTTAGAACAGACTTCTTGAAGGTATTTGCTGATAAAGGGAATGAACCAAATAAGCATTGGTGTTCACTGTCAAACTGCTCAACTGTTCCCACCAGACTGGGCCACTTATAGTCCCTTAAATATTACCTTACATACAAGATAATTGAACATTACCTTACCTACAACCTTTGTATATATGATAGCCAAGAGTTAGCGTCTCACTGACTTTAAGTTTATATTTCCTTAATTAAAGTTAACACTTTTTATTCATTTATTTATTGCTCATTTGCATTCCCTTTTTTTGTGAATCACCTACTCAGATTTTTTGGTTATTTCTTAGTATTGCTTTTCTTATCAATATGTAATGGTACTTCTATTGAACATACTGAACTTCGGATGCATTAAGCAAAAACAAAAAAGAAGTCCCACTCTTCCACATTTCAGTATTTTTTTTCTGATATGCAGCATATCTCAAGTTGTCAAATCAATTATTATCCTGAGAAACTGGTATAGTATCAGAAATATCTTATTTAGAATAACTAAACAAACATCTATACTTTTCTAATATTTTGTTTTTTAATTTAGAACTTAAATTAACTGGCATGCGTTTAATTAGGATAAAATGTCCAACATTTTTTATACAATTGTTAAATCGTGCACACTGAATGGACTCAGAGGCCTAACAACTGAGTGATTTTCTCCAGTTTATGAAGTCAGAGACCCTACAAAGAGGGGGATGCCTTTAACTAGTTCACTGTGACAGCCGCAGCACCTAGTACACAGCAGGCATGAATAAATGAATAAATTCCATAAATGAATAAACAAGCCAGTGAATGAAGAAACTTGGCACTTATTCCACTATGAGAGCATATTCTGATGTGACCCTGGCTTGTAAAAAACTAATGTCATCAGCAGTAGAATATACAGACACAGAGTACCAGGCTCTTGATTCTGATATTACCTGCTTAAAAGTTTCATTTTGAAAGTTCTTTGTAAACAAGAGACTCTGAGATATCACCATTTCACCAAATGTGGCATCCTCAGGCCCCTTCTGATTAGTTGTCAAAGCTAACTTAATTTCTTAATTAAGATGTTTCTTTGTTCTTAGAAATGAAGGAAAAATTAATAGTTGAGCTTATTACAGCTACAGTTTGCAGGCTTGAGCACTCTCCCCTCTGCAATGCCCTAAGGAAATCTGTCTCCCCAGAGGGGTGTCAGTGCTTCCCCCAGAGCCTCTTGCAGTGGAGGGAGCATCCTCTGCTGTCCCTCACTTACCATGGAGATGGAGTATGAGGAAGTTTGTTCCTAGCTCTCTTTTGATCCTCTGAGCTCATTTACACTCCATTCTGCTATTAATGGCACTGATTTTCAGCCTCTTCAAACCTTAATATCAACCTCTGAGCAACACTCCTCAACCCCAACCATGATCCACAATGGCATGTCTCATGGGTTCCCCTCTCTCCCTCACCAAATCCTAACACTAACACTGTAGATCTCGACAACCATATTACTATCCAGCCAAAACACGAGCCCTCTAATGAGTGACCCAGCATTCTATTTATACACATTCTGCATTGGCCATTGACATCTTGGATCTTGCCATGACTCACAACTATTTCACCTCTGAGATGAGGCAGACCAGTGGCCCACCCACTAACCTAATTTCCTAGGCCGTGAGCTCCCTCATTCATTCATTTCCATTCCACCTGCTTTTTAAAAACTTCTGTAAGACCAATGCCCTTTTCTTGCAGGCCAATACCCTTGCTCAGGTTGAGCATCCTGCTTTATCAAACTTCGGCCCTGTGGTATACCCCTCAACACTCTCCGGCCAGTCCTATCAACACCCTTTCTCCTTGTCCTGACCCCCTGTTTACCCCACATATCCTCAGTCCTAAATTATGCCACAGCTATGCCATCTTCTCAAAATGACAAATTATTTTTAAAAAGCTTCTCTTGCCCTATAATTTCCCTATACTTGCTGCCACAATTCCTCAGGCCCATCATAGTTAGAATCCTCAAAATAACAGACACCATCACCTGCTGCTGCTGCCTCATCTCCAATGGAGTCTCCAATGCCTACAATTAAGCTTCTGATCCCAACATCTACTGAAACTTTTCTGGAAGTTTACCAAAGGTGATGCCTCTTTAATCCTCATCTGCTTGATGCCTCTATTGTAAATGACAGTCCTGGCACTCCTCATTTTAAAAACTCTCTCCATTCTTGCCTTTTGAGATATCACTCTGTCATGGCTCCTTCTATAATTCTGATTAATTTTTTGAAGGTTTTTCTGCAGTCCCCTCTTCTTTTTCACTTTCCATAAAATATTGGCACCCTCAAAGATTCTTTGATCCTATCTTGCCATTTGATCTATCTGACCATCTACCTCATCAACTCTCATGGCATCATTACCACACATCTGGTAATGACTCCCAACTTTCTCTTCAAGCTTTACACTTAGCTTAATAGACATATGTTTTGGATTTCCTAATGATTCTTCAACTCAGCATATATCAGCCAGACTCAATTTTCCCAAAACTTCCTTTTCTTTGTATATTGTCTATCTCTTTGAGAGACGACTTCCCTAAACATCCAAACAACAGTCTGAGTTACCCCATCTCATGTCACTCTTTACTAAATTATTCTTTTCTAAAAAAATTCTGCATTGAACTTACTGTCTGATATCTTATTTTTCATTTCTTTTAAAGGTAACTGCCTTACACTGTCCTTCAATAAAGCAAACAAAACTTTCAGTACAAGATCTTTAGTATATAACAGAGTTCTTCATACACAGTAGGTGGTCAGCAAATATTTGCTGAATGAATGATAAATTTATCTGCTCTCTTTCTCCTGCTTCGTCACTACAAGCCCTTCCCGGACACTATCACTCTAACCTTGAGCTATATTAGACTAATTAAAGTTCCATAAACCCACATATCTGCTTCAATCCACAGGTTTTTATTCATGCTCTATGTCAGTCTAGAATATCCTTTTCACTAAATGCTGTCTTTACTTATTTTACAAGATTTACCTCAAGAATTCTCTTTAGAGTCCTTTTTTCTTTGTGATACCAGTTTATCGTCTTCAGCTATATAATCTATAAGCTCCTTTAAAAGATGCAATCATATTATAGTATTGCCTTTTTCAAAATTGAACCTGCATTCCCTTCTAAGCAGTAGTTCATTTCTACTTCATGAACTCCTAATTTTTGAAGATCAGTTTAAATCCAAAATGTTGAAAGTTTTCTACACATGGCAGTAATAGAGGAATAGAGAAACAAAAAAGACATAAAGCACACAAAGCAATTAGCAAAACAGTAGACAGAAAGCCTACCTTATTGGTAATTATATAAACGTAAATGGACTGAGCACAGCAATCAAAAGACACTGGCTGGCATGATGGATAAAACACACACACGTGTGAACACACAAATGATCCAATTACTCTTACAAGAGACACACTTTAGATTCAAGGTAGAAAGTTTAAAAATGGAAAAAATATTCCATGCAAAGAATAATGAAAAGAGAGTTTGAATGGCTATAGTAATATCAGAAAAAACAGACAAAATTATTACAGACAAAGAAGGACAATTTATAAAGATAAAACAGTCAATCCAGCAAGAAGATATACCAATTATAAACATATATAAACCTAACAGAGCCCTAACATATATGAAGCAAAACCTCACAGAAATGAGGACAGAAATAAGCCCAATAATGGTAGGAAACTTCAATGTCTCCCTTTCAACAAGGCAGAAGATAGTAAGAAAATAGAAAACTTGAGCAACATATAGTCTACCCGAACCTAACAGGAATATGTGGAATAGTCCACTCAACTTTCTGAGTGATTATGAATAGTTTGATGCAGGATTTCATGTATTAATAACTAATATGTAATATGTTTATTACTGCATGCCTAGTATTATACATTGCATCATAGAAAGCAAAGAAAATACAAAATACTAACTTCAATTTCAAGATAGAGTAATATGGCTTCTTAAAAATATATATATATTTATGAAATAACTTGAAAAATTATGACTGCATACAATCTCATTTTAGATAAAGAGGGGCCCTAGAAAAAAGCAGCAGGATTTACAGGAAAACAAAGCAAAACACCCAAGTGTTTTTAAATGCTACCTTTAGGATTTACAAGCTTAACAATCTTAGGCAAGGTATTTAATTAATATGATCTTTAGTTTCTCATCTGTAAAATGGAGAGATCTGTAACTATAATAATTAGAGGTTATATATTTAAAGTATGTAAAATGACACCTAGCAAATAGAAAGTATTCCAAAAAAATGATCTTTCAAATACAGCACACACAATGCACACAATTATTATGGTTGAATAATCTGGTTTTCATCAAGAAACATGCCACATAGAAAGGAAGGCCTAAGTCAGGTTTTAATCAAAAGGCGGGATCTGGATTGAAAAAGTAGTTTTGACTGATGTTATTTCCTAAGTGCCAGAATGAGACATTAGATTGATTTCAAAAGCATTGAAACCCTTATACTGTGTATAACTAGAAAAGGGGAAAGGTTTCTTTCCAAAATTATCCCTCAAATATTCCCTTTGTTTTTAAGTCCCTACAAAGTCTTTCATGTTACAAGACATTCCAACAATTACTTTATTTTGAATAACAAAATACAATGTAGGAAGGGCACAAAAGCCTGAAATAACTTCAATGCTAGTTTTAGATGCTTAGTAGAACTCACTAGAAAAAAACTTAGTTATATACTCAATAAATATTAAGGCAAATAATAAATGTTTGTCTCTTGGCAATTCTGGCAATTTCCCCGAAGTTTCATAACTGGCAACTGGCAGTTTCCAAGGGGTATTATTTCATAATTGAAAGCCTTGAACACCATGGTACCCAAGCCTTTTTGAAAATCAGTTTAAAAAGCAATTAAGCAATTACATTAGAGATCATAACAAAATTCCTTTACAGGGGAAATAAAAAGAATAACTTTCTTAATTGTATGTAAATAACAACTATATTTGGAACTAAATATCTGTTGAAGATGATAAGCTCTGGAGAACTACTGGTTGAGGTGATGAGTATCTCAAGTGAGGACAAAAACACTGATGCTAAAGATATATGTAAAGATTTTAGATAAAAGTATTCCATGAAATGTGAGAGCAAAAAAGTAATATCTGTATTTATTTTAAAAACCCATAGCATCATATAATTTCTGATTTTAAATAAACGTTAATAACTAAATAAATTCAAATCATAAATAGATGTTTGTTTTATCTCTATCCCTAAAAGTTATATATATTAAGGCTGTTTAAATCCTCTCTGGGAGAGAGAAGAGGTCTCTTTAGGCACATACAGTGAGGTTCTAAGCAGGCCAAAGAGATATCAACGTGGAGCTTCTGAAAGAAAAGGTGTTCAGGAAGAGGTCAAAGAAAGAAATGTAAGAGCAAGACTACCATCATAATCCACAACAGGATGATGAGGTTTAGGGTGGGGATAGTGGGACCAGAGAAGGAGAGAGCAATCCAGAAGCTCACACCAAAAAATGATGGATTGTTTAATCTGATGGCTCTTTGGTTTCCTGTAGGTAACAATTCCAAAGGGGAGTCCAGAAATAATGGCACCAAAAAAGGAGAAATGTAGATGTAGAGAAAAATGAGTAAACTGAGATAATCAATGACATAATTTTGCATGTTGGACTTTGGGTGATGGCTGGACATTGAGGTAGAAACTAGCCAACATTTCATTCAGATATTTCAGTAGTTCAGAGAGAAACACTGAGTGCCTTTTATTGGCAAAAATTAAAAACACTAGAGACGGACATAAAAAAATGGGCAAACTCTAGTATAGACCCTCAAAACGCTTACAATTTTGGTGGGTAAATAGAAGCTCTAGAATTTGTATATAGGAATGCTTTAAAGGCAAACCCATCTAGTTGGAAGTCAGAAATAGAGGACCCGATTTAAAATAACATCATATTATTTTAAGTACAATTCTGGTTAATTTGGGGTGAGAGCATGAGGATGCTGATAGAGATTGAGAATCATAAGGTCCTACCTCATCCAACAACTTCTGTGTTCTACCACTGAGTAGGAAAAATAGAACAATTATTTTAAAATACACATAATTCCATGAGAAATGCAGAACAACATATAAATAAGAAGAATGTCTAGTGCCTAAAATAGGAACTGAGTTCAGATTTAAAAGTCAGTGCTGAAAGTAGAGGCTTATCATTTAAGCCAGATGACTAGAAGAGCTGTTGGAATAAAGGAAGTTCCTCCAAGAGCTGAAAGGACATTATTGTAAGTTTCAAGATGAAGGGCAGTCCTCCTAATGTCTCTAATTGAGATTTAGGTCTCCACTTGAGAAATAGATTAAGATCTAAAATTGTGCCATCTTATATGGCAGCTGCTAGCCACATGTGGTTACTTAAACATAAATAAATTAAAACAAAACAAATTAAGTTTAAAATTTAGTTCCTCCCTTTTCATCCTGGCCATATTCCAAGTAATCAATAGCCACAGGGAACAAGTAGCTACCATACTATAAAGTACAGATAAAGAACACTTCCATTGGACAGTGTTGAAGTGTCACAGATAATAAAGACAAGATAAGGGATATTCATTGATCTTGAATTTCTAAAAGGAACATGTGCAATCTGTAGAGAAACATTTTTACCTTGACCATAACGATGGTAACTCTTCTTGTAAGTCAACATTAAACTCTTCAAACACTTTCTGTGCTTTCTGAAATTCCTCTTCTGCCTAGAAATGAAACATGACATGTGTTTACACTAAGAAAGACCATTTCTATATACAATAGCATCATTTAATATAAAATAAGAATAGTTTATGGCATCTTGAAAACATTTTGAGAAGGAGAGTATTTAGTTAAAATTATACCCCTGTTTTTCAAACAAGAAACACTAGGACTCCCTAAAACTGGAAACTGGATTGATTATAATGGTTGCTCTTGCAGTTTTTGGCTGATTCATTTATTCTACAAAAATATGTTAGCTGCCTGCCATGTAGACAGCGCTGCTATAGACACTGAACATGAATGCATCCCTGGGAAATTTCCAGTCTATTGGGAAGTCTAAATAATTACATTACAGGATGTATTTACAAAAGGGACTTACAATTTGTTACAGAGCATGCTATATGGAAGGTGGTGCAGAGAAGAGAGAAGGTAATATTTTAACTGAATCCTAAAGAATTAGAAAATGTTTGCTAAAAGAGAGGGTAGGAAATACGTAACAATACATCAAGGTAGAATGCCTCGAAATGGAATTCTAGCTTACCATGTGAACCTGTCAGACTTCTTTACCTCTGTGTACCTCACAGTTTATTTTGAGTATTAAGAAAAGTTAATGTAGATGAAGTGTTGAACAGGGTGCCTGGTATCTAGGAGGCCTCTCATGAAGGACATTTGTCATTGTGACCTGCTTAGAAACTGAAGTGTAGCTCTGGCTCATGCTATGTTTATGGAAGAAGGTGAGGAAGGGAAAAGAGACTCGAAAGTTGATCAGGACAGATCAGGTGAGTTACAGCCAAATTGTGTAACAGGTGAGTTACAGCCAGACTGTGAGGGTCTTCTATGCTGTATTAAGAAATTTAGTATATTTTGTAGAGGCAATAGAAACCATTAAAAGACGTAAGCAGTCAAGAACTATATCTAGATGTAGAAGACCATTCAGGAAGCTGTGTGTAGGCACAGAGGAAAAGGCAAGATCAGAAGAAGAGGGCATAGTTAGGAAGTGACTTCAGTTAGTCAACATCTGTAACTTGCTGATATACATGGTGAAAGCTACTAAAAATAAGTTTTCTAACAGAAAATTAGTTTTATGCAAATATATACGTCTGTACCCTCAGACAATCAAAAGTCACCTCTGAGAATTTCAGCTTGGTGTCCCATCTGCATCTGCATTTCAGCACTGAGGGTGGACCACAACCACCTAAGGAAGTGCAAACACACTACTTTCTTTGATCCTGCAACATTGTAAGTCAAAGTTCATTCTGATGAAAATGTAAGTCAGTGTCACTCATATGAACTGTACAATATCATGAAACACCTTAATTAAAAATAATAAAAAGTACTGTTTCAGTTTAAATTCTGTTCAGACTCCAATCTCCTTTTACAGAGGAAACAATTTTAAAAAGCAAAACTGCAACAGATCATAAAATATGGTGAGTGGTATTCACCATGGGCTCAATCCCTACCTTAGAGATTCGACTCTCATCCTTCCTCTTGGAGCTCTGCAGAGCTTCCAGATGGTGGCGGGCACTGTCGTAGTCCACCAGCTTCCTGCTACGCTTGGCGATGCGATTCTGTCAACAGGAAATGCATGCACTAAGAAAGAAGCATGGCCATGGAGTCTCCCTTTGACAGCCAGATGCCAAAATGCTTTCCTTGCCCAGAGCTGCTGAGGATCTTGACTGGAGATCCTCTAGGTGAGCTGGAATTTCAGTAGCTAAGTGACCCCTGAAAATCAGAAGACAGCCTCCAATCCTTTGTGTGGAAGCCATTAGATAAATATCTTCCCTTTTGATACTAATTAGATTAGTCACAAGGAGTTGAGAGCAGAGTTTGCAGTCAAAGACCAGAAAAATTCCAGAATTAGGGAGAGAAGGAAAAACTATACTCCTCATTATTCTCTACTCTAAATCTTTAAATGTTCTATTCTGAAGATAGTGGAAAACTATGCTACATTCAGTTTTATAATTCTAGTAACACCAACAGCAATTCTATAAAAACACATTTACTTCATAAGAATTCTCTTCTCCTGTAAGTGCTTCTCAATCCTTTGTTCTTTAGAATCACTTGCACTGATGTGTCATTTGGAATAGCTGGTAGCCAAAGACACAGAGGGGACTGTGCTAATGGGCAAGCCTTTTCCCATGGGTCAACATTGGAAGCCATGAGAAAGTCTGGGAACAAGACATTCCCTTGCAATGCAGATGAGAATGAGGTGATATATGGCTGCCAGGGGATAAGCATAAAGCCGCTCTCATTTCCATGGAACATTTTATCTTAACAACAACAACAACAAAAAAGCTTTAAGCTGCCAGTAGAGGAGCTTGCCCACAGGTGCCAAGCAAAGATCTACTGCTTCTGAAGGAGCAGTAAAAGTAAAACCAATGTGGCTCTGGTAGAGAGGCAGAGAGCCTTCTGACCTCTAGATTTTAGGCAAAAATAATTACTGTAGGCAAAGAGTAAAAGAAAAAGTCTTATGGTGCATAAAAGCTTCCTATGCCCAAGACCTGACTCCTATAACAAGTAATGGACTGTTCAAACTTGGGCAGGGATGGAAACTCCTGTTCAAGATCAACCACAGATATGAGGCTGACTTTGCCTAATACACGGCCAGGAAAGGATTAAAAAACAAAAAAACAAAAACAACAATCAACAACAATAGCAAAAACAGCCCTAACTCCACTACAAGCCTAACACTAAAAAACAAGCAATAGCGGCCTACCACTGGAGGAGGACAGTGCAAGGAGAGAGAGCCCTTCTGCAACACAGGCATGCAAAGACAACTAAAATCTAATAAGCAGCAGCAACACTGAGAAAAACCCTCCAGAACTTAAGGGCCCCCAAACAAGGCTTCAGACTAAGAATCTGAAAATTTTACAGATGTTAAAATATAAGTACAAGGCATTAGCCGTCCAATTCTGGAGGAATTTGAAAGTTGCGATGCAATGAAGTAACAATAGCAACAATAAAACCCCAGTCCAGCTAAGGTCCTGATTAATGGATTCCAACTCTCACATTAATGGCCTGACAAAAAGCCTGGCCAATTTCCAGACATAAATATTATTTCAGTCCTCACTATCCTATACATGATGTCTAGCATTCAATCAAAAATTACAAAATACACAAAAACAAAAGAACAATAACCCATGAGGAAAGATAAAGCCAACAACAAAGACAGACTTGGACATGACCCAGATGTTGGAAGTAACAAATAGGAATTTCAAAACAACTATGACTAATAAGTTAAAGTATCTAGTTTGAAAAAGTCAACAATATACATAATCAGATGGTGAATTTCAGCAGAGACATAGAAACTTTAATGGAAAAATAGAAATCAAATGGAAACTCTGAAATTTTAAAGATGGTATCAGAGATGAAAAACTGATTCAGTGGACCCATCACTAAACTCAAAAAAGCTGAGGAAATAAATAGTGCACTTGAAGATAGGTCACAATAAATTATTCCCATTAAAATACAAGTGAAAAGAATTGTAGGAAAAAAAAAACAGGTAATTGAGTATCTAAGACCTACAATGCAATGTCAAATGGTCTAACTTACTATAATGGAAGTCTCAAAAAGAAATGCGAAAATAAGAAGCAATATTTCAAGAGATAATGGCTGAAAATATTTTTAAATAATGAAGACATCAAAGTCTAGATGCAAGAAACTCAGAGAATCCCAAAAAGGAAAAATACCAAACAATACACATCTAAATACATGACAGACTACACAACATCAAGAATAAAGGAAAAACAAAGTAGAAAGGTAATAATTACAGGATGCTAATCTTCAGAAACCACACAAGCCTGAACATATTGGATGATATATTTACAGTACTGAAAAATAAAAATTAAAAGATATCTGCCAACTCAGAATTCCACACCCAGTGAAAATATCTTACAAAAGTGAAGGTGAAATAAAGCTTTTTGGTTTTGTTTTTTTCAGACAAACAAAGGCTGAGGGAATTCATTGACAGCATAAGAATTTTAATATGAAATGGAGCTACACAGAAAAATGAGTACCAGAAAAGATAAAAATCAATGTAAAATCTATAAAATTTTGTTTTCCTACTTTTAATTGCTTGGGAAGGTAACAGATCATTTAGAGCAAAAAAACATAACTAATGTATTGTGGGGTTTATAACATATGTAAAAGAAAAATGACATTTTTATATTATGGTGCAAAAGGAGGTGGGAACTGAAAGTATATCATTGTATGGTTCTTAAATAGTACAAGAAGTAGTACACATTATTTCAAGTTAGACCTAATATGTTAAAGATGTGTATTATACATTGTAAGGCAGCAACTAAGAAATAAGTTAATAAAGAAGTATCTTTGTGCCCCATAAATATAAACAATTATTATATGTCAAATAAATTATTATACATAAAATAAATGAGAAAATGTAAAAATAAGTATAACTAATAAGGCAATATTATAAAAGATACTGATTCCTGAGACCCACACTAAGAGATTCTGATGTAATTAGTCTGAGGCAAGGCCTAGATAGCTACACTTTTAAAAAAATCTTCCCTATAGTTCCAGTTACTCCCAGCTATTTGAATAATAAGAACTAACCCAGGAGGAGATGCCTTAAAAACTGCAAAATTTGATAGGGTAGAAAGAAGAAAAAACACAATAATAATATAAATGATTATGGCTTACAAGGCATTGTCACATCCAATGGATCCTTCTAGCAACCCACAGAATGAGTGTTTCAGGGATTATCTCCATTTTACTTTTAGGAAATGTGGAGCTGCATGAGATTGCCTCTAACTTCTCCCAAATTGCTCAGCAAGTCTGTGGCAAAAGTGAACTGAATTAGAAATTAGCCCCAGTGACCAGCGCCAGGAGTAGGGTGAGGCAGGTGAGACGGCACAAAATTTAAGAAGGCCCCTTACTCTCAGGGCCATGTGAGTGCAGGGTTAGCAACTGCTTCCTTATTTGTACCACGGGTTCTTTGCTGGCCTCAACCCAATTCCATCCTTGCTTCTGAGTCTTGGTTAGTGCTCCTTCCAAACAGCTCTTGCTGTTTGTCTGACAGACTTTATGAGTCAACTACAACCTGTCACTCTATGCTATTCTTCTGCATGCCCATCAGGACTGGTGAGAAGTGGGTTGGGACAGTTAACCTCTTTGTCTATTTCTAATTGCTTTCATTTTCCCTTCACCTACCACTTCCAACTAGTATACAGGCAGAAAGCATGGAGACACACACCTAGTCACTCAAAGTATCCAACGAGTTAACCCAGGCAGTGTAGAGTGAAAACCTTCAATTAGATATGGTGCACACTATGTGCCTATAAGGTGACAAGGCTCATTATTTTTAGCAAAAATCTGTTACCTTCAAAAAAGTCCTATCCCTTGAAGCAGTGGCCTGTATAACTACATGCAAACTCTTATAAAGCTCTTCCTTATGGACTTGCCTTCCAGCCTGGGACATTCCTTTAATAAATCTTCCAAGTAGCAAATCTTGATTCTCTGAAGATGAATTTGATTTTTGAAAGCAGCTATAATTCAATAAATTTTAAGGCTTAGAACAAGGTGGGAGAGTGTACTAGGCAATTGGGTAATCTTATTTTTGTTCAAAAATAGGAAGTGAAGTAAATAATTTGACTCATTTCCTTTTCTTCTTTTTTGCGGGGAGGGAGTTTCATGCTCTTGTCACCCAGGCTAGAGTGCCATGGCACAGTCTTGGCTCACTGCCACCTCTGCCTCCTGGGTTCAAGCAATTCTCCTGCCTCAGCCTCCAGAGTAGCTGGGATTACAGGCATGCACCACCATGCCCAGCTAATTTTTTTTGTTTTGTTTTGCATTATTAGTAGAGACAAGGTTTTGCCATGTTGGCCAGGTTGGTCTCAAACTCCTGATCTCAGGTGATCCACCTGCCTTGGCCTCTGAAGGTGCTGGGATTACAGGCATGAGCCACTGCATCTGGCTGGCTCATTTTCTTATGTAATTTTTAAGTCAATTATAAAGAATAGCTTACCATAGCAGAAGTGACTATTTTGAAGAATATCACTCATTCTGATGCATACATTTTGGGGTTGGAAAAGACAAATCAATCTTATTTCCTTACCTATCTGTTATTTGGGAAACTTGGGGGGAAAAACTCAAATCTCCTAAATAAGGGTAAGGTTGACACACATTATCTTTTTTATAGAAAGTTATATAATTCTTATTTAATCATCCAATAGGAAATTTAATTAAATTACATTATAAATTTAACTAACATTTCTTGAAAAAAGAAATTCTTGAGATTTCTCATTGTGCACTGAACTTTTATAGTTAAAAATAATTGATTATACATTTTTTTAAATTCCCGAATAATCTCAATTTGGAATTCATTTTGGTACACTGCAGTAAATACATGCTTAGTTGCTCATGCATGGCAGCCAAGACAGAATCCAAACTATGTTTTACAGTAACTGCTCACAGCTGTAAGCCTGCCTAGGTTGGTGACAAGCAGGCTCTTATTATAACATTTCGATTTCAGATGTCAATGATGCATAACAGAAACCGTAACACAGGGTATCCTGCCAATCACAGCTGGAAAAGCTAAACATCATCCCTTCATGAATGGTACTTCACAGCCCTTACTGATGGGCTCAAGTAAATATTTGGAAATTTGCCTGAGGTTTTTTAACTGCACATGGCCTGTTGATTTCAATGGGAGTCAAGGAAGTCAACTGTGTTCCATGCTTTAAAAATTCTACACTGAGTATTTTAAATCATAATCTTTCTTTCCATCAATAACTTATTCATTACATAATCACTCAACCTATTTTTATAAAGTGATGGAGTCTATACCTAGTTTTAACTTCCATTCACTGAGTAAAGGTACACAGAAAATAACTTAAGTTCATGTTCACAGAAAAACAACTTACAAATATCAAATGCAGCTATCTGCTCACTCTCCAATTCCAAATTATCTCCTTTCCAAGTTAATAGCATAGCTATTTCAAATTAATAGCATTGCTATTTCCTCAACTGTTTGTTGTGTTATATGGCTTCACAATTCACTATCTTGGTTGATAGCCTCTATGTATGCTCCAGTTTCCTAAATGTGGCTTGAGGGAGAGAGAGATTCAGCCTCTTTCCATGATACATATAAAACCTTAACATATACTTACCTTACCCTCAGGGCATCCAGCAAAGAATCTAGATGATATTGTTTCCAAATCTCTAGATGGTTCAGAAACTGCAGGATCATCTTTCTACGTGACCTCAACCATGGACCCCAAAAAAAGAATTGCTTAAGGAAAAGTTATATTGAGTCCTTTATCTTTCTGACATGGAATAAACTGTAAAAGACCAGCCAATATAATCTGTCATAATTTTAATTTTTCTGTGTTTCAGTAAACGTAATTCTGTATGTGCTTGTATTCTGAAATTACATGCTCTTGCACAGTGTGCCCAATCTCTAAATACAGTACAATAACTAAGATCTTCCCATTTTATTAATGATACTAAGCTTTTGTTCCTGAAAGTCAAAAAAACTGTCAGGTGTTTGCTTCTCTAGTCAGTTACAGCCTTTATTTGGTTAGCTAAGTCACACTATGAACACATATCATATGAATAATTTGGACAAGCTGTAAGCTGCTTTAAAATTTTCAGGTAGGAGGACATAATTTTTCCTTAACCTCTTCTGATTTATTAAGTATTGCTTTTAAGGAGATTAAACTACCATGCAATAAAGGTGGTGGTAGCAAGGGGGAAGAATAGGAGGCCCTGGACTCTCCTTCCCCACAGACACACAGATTTAACACCAACACATGAATCAATTTTTTGTGTGTGAGAAATGCAAAAACTAGTTGAATGGCTCCTGAACCCTTGGCAAGTGCAAATACAGCTACATTGAAACAAGCAGGAAAAGGGGAGATACCTTCTTGCTATCCCTAGCACAGTGCCATATAATCAAGAGGGAACCTCCAGCTTCCTGCATCTGAGTGAAAAGTGAAGAAGTAGGACTGCACATCTAACATCCCAACTTTTCTGGCTTCTACCCAAGGGAGTGTCTTCTATCTTACCTGTCTTGGATAGCTGACAGGTCTAGCACACACTAGACCCTGGGGTATACAGAGAATAAACAGAGGTTTGAACATGCATGCAGGTACTTTGCACAGCTCCTCTCCATGCCTCAGTGTGGAGCAAGCAGGAGGAAACAAACAAACAAATAAAAACAAACTTCTAGGTAGTATGGCCTACCATACAACTAGTTGCCACAGCCCCTCCCCTCAACTGAGGCAAAAATAAAATAAAATAAAACAAAATAAAAAACACTCAGGTCCCTGCTTCTCTCTATGCAGGGAAATAATTAAACAAGTATCCAATGATACAACTTTTGGGGGGCTTCCCAAGAAAATGGCTTCCAAAGAAAATGAGTCTTGCTTGTCTCGGAGCACTGAAATGACCCAGCATTCTCTAGATGCCTAAGGGTTGCTAAGAACAAAGAAAGCAGTCAGGATAGTCAAAAGTTTTACAGGCTTCCAAAATCTATGACTGGGATGATTGGTGAAAGTCTTCTCCTATGTGGAACTAGTCCACAAAGACTAAAAGAGGTTACTGTTTTGTCTAATGTGAACATACCAACACAGAGAACCAAGGTAAATTTAAAAACAGTGAAATATGTTTCAAAGAAAGAAACAAAATAAATCTACAAATATTAACCCTAACAAAATGGAGACATATGATGTGCCTGACAGAGAATTCAAAGTAACTGTCACTCAGATCAGAATAATGTATACACAAAGTGAGACATTAAACAAAATGATAAAGTATCAAACAGAAATGATAGAACTGAAAAATACAATAAGTGAACTGAAAAATTCACTGGAGGGTTCAAGAGAAGATTAGATCAAGCAGAAAAAAGGATCAATAAACTCAGATAGGTCATTAAGAATCATTTTGTCATAGGAACACAAAGAAAAACAATGAAAAATATAGAATAAAGCTTAAGGGATTTATGGGACACCATTACATGGACGAATTTATACATTATGGGAGTCCCAGAAGGAGAAAACAGAAATAATCATAAAGCTATTGAAAGAAATAATGGCTGAAAACTTCCCAAGTCTGGGAAAGAAAATGTTCATTCAAATTCAGGAAGCCCAAAAACTCCAAGTAAAATAACCCCCTAAAAGTCAACACAGAGGGCCAGATGCAGTGGCTCACACCTGTAATGCCAGCATTTTGGGAGGCTGAGGTGGGTGGATCACAAGGTCAAGAGTTCGATACCAGCCTGGTCAATATGGTGAAACCCCGTCTCTGCTAAAAATACAAAAATTAACCGGGCATGGTGGCACATGCCTGTAGTCCCAGCTACTTGGGAGGCTGAGACAGAAGAATCACTTTAACCTGGGAGGCGGAGGCTGCAGGAAGCCAAGATCATGCCACTGCACTCCAGCCTGGGTGACAGAGTGAGACTCCAACTCAACAACAACAAAAAAGTCTACACAGAGACACATTATAATCAATGGTAAAAGACAAATATTAAATTTCAAAGTAGCAAGAGAAAAGTGACTTGCTCACATACAAGGGAATCTCTGTAATGCTATTAGTGGATTTTTAGCAGAAGCAGGCCAGAAGGGAGTCAGATGACATATATAAAGTGCTGACAGAAAAAAAGCAAATAAAACTGTGAAATAAGGGTACTTGTTTCTTGTATTTTTAAAGATAAAGATATTGCTAGACAAACCAAAGCTGAAGAAGGTCACCACCATCAGACCTACCTTACAAAAAATGCTAAACAGATTTATTTAACATGAAATGAAAGGACACTAAACAGTGAACAATAGCATAAGAAAGTATAAGATTTGTTGAAATGGAAATATATAGACAAATACAGAATACTGTATTACTGTAACAGTGGTGGGTAAATCACTTTCAATTCTAGTATAAAAGTCAAAAGACAAAAATACTATGAGCACAACTATACCATAAGCATAACTATAACTAAAAATATATATTTATGGAAATACAATATAAATATATGCAAATTTTGACAACATAAAGTATATATACGGTGAAAATAAAAGTGTAGTTTTTACAGGTGATTGATGTTAATTTAGTTCTTAGCTTAACATAGATTGTTATAATTATAAAATATTTTATCTAAATTGTATCATAACCACAAAAATACATATGGAAGTTACACAAAAGTAAGAGAAAAAAAATCAAAGCATATGAATACAAAGAAACAACAAAATACAAAAGAAATTAGCATGAGAGGAAAAGAACAAATGAACTATAAGACAAACAGAAAACAATAAACAAAATGGTAACAGTAAATCCTTTTCTATTAATAATTACTTTAAATGTAAGTTGATTAAACTCCCAATCAAAAGACATAGAGTGGCTAAATGAATTTAAATTAAAAAAAGATTCAACTATTTGTTGTCTACAAGAGACTCACTTTAGATTACAGGACACACATAGGCTGAAAGTAAAGAAATGGAAAAAGATAACTCCATGCAAATGGTAACCAGAAAAGATTAGGGATGGCTGTCCTTATCAGATAAAATAAACCTTAATTCCAAAACTGTCACAGGAGAAGCAGAAGGACATGTAATGATAAAAGGATCAATCCCTCAGGAAGATACAGCAATTATAAATATAAAGCACCTAAATATGTAAAACAAACATTGACAAACTGAAGAAAGAAATAGATAGTAATATGATAACACAAAACCTTAATACCCCACTTTCAATTACAGATAGAACCACAATTTCAATTACAATTTCAATTATAGACAGAACATCAACAAAGGAATAGTAGACCTGAACAACACTACAGACCAAATGGACCTAACAGACATACAGAATATTCAATCCAACAACAGCAGAATACACAGAGTTCTTAAGTTGCACATGGAAGATTCTTCACAAAACAAGCCTTAACAAATTTAAGAAGACTGAAATTGTACGAAGTATCTTTTCTAACTGTAATAAAATAAAACTAGAAATCAATAGCAGAAAGAAAACTGAAAAACTCACAAATGTGTGGAAATTAAGCAACACAATTTTGAACAACCAGTGGGTCAAAGAAGATATCAAAAGGGACATTAAAAAGTATCTCAGTGCAAACGAAAACAAAAACAAGCATACCATAACTATGTGATGCAGCAAAGCAGTACTAAGTGGAAAGTTTTAGTGATAAATGCATATATTAAAAGGAAAGATCAGGTTTTGCTCTCATATTTACAATGATATTTCCCCTTCCTTGTGACCACTGGTTATTTTAATGGAAATCCTTGTCAAATGCTATATAATAAAAAGTTTTCATTATAAAGAAGATTGGAATTTTTGGCAGCTCTGGTTTATGATTTTATATCTATAGGTTTAAAAAGACTTCTGTAGAAAAATAAAAGCTGACGCAGTTCACTAAAAAGGAAATGTCATTTCTGTAATGACATTTCTTTTCTAAGTGATAGGAACAATATAAAAATTTCATGCTTAAATAAATGAAAAGTTACCAACTATCTTTGATGCCAGTTTGAGGACTTTTAATAATTCTTCCCTTGCCCGTGTTTCAATAACTACATGAGGCCACTCAATTCTTCCCTTTATAGACACAGAGTAAAATACCTTTATGTCAGGAAATTGGCCCAGGTAGGTATCCAGTGTTAGCAAGGACCCGTCTACAAGTTTTTGATGGAAATCTTCCCACAGCACATCACATTTCTAAAAGAAAAAAAGAAATAAAGAGATCACTGCTGAATTATTTTAATTGGATACCTTTCATCAAACTTCTAAAACAAATCCGAAGCTATAAAATTAGACAAGTAATACTTTTCAGATATGAGATGCTAGGGAAAAAAATGAGGATCATTTAATAATGCAGTACAATTTTAAGGCAATTTGGCCACTGGTTCTAGTTAACAAACCAGGCTAGCTAAGAGCTCAGCTCATTAAAATTGTATTTCTGATTCTAAATTACTAAAGAATACAGAAACTTCAAAAGATCCCCAAATCACTATAGATGGACTTTGGGACTAAGAGACTGAGAATAATTCCACTAAGACAATTTGCTTCTGAAGCACTCCATGAAATTAGAAACCACCTCATACTAAAACAAACAAATCATTTCTGATATGTTGCCTCCATAGGGAAAACAGGAAAGTTACAGTCATATTGGGAAGGGTCTTACCATTTATGGAGTATCAATTATGATAAACACACAATTAATATTAGGTATTATTATTATTACAAATAGTATTACTGCTATCACTATGTTAAGGCATACTCACAATTGTTTTATATGAACAGACTTTGTTATTTCCCTGATACAGAAGAGGACAATGAAGCCCAGAGGATGTCATATAACTTGGCCAAGGTTACGTAGTTGATAAATGACAGACACAGGTTTCAACTCAGATCTGTCTCCTTGAACTCAAAGCCCATGATATGACTATCACACCAGGCTCCCTCGCCAGAGAAGGACCTTTTATCCCAGTTATGTGACTTTGGGGAACTAGACCTCCCTGAATTTCAATATCCCCAATTAAATGAGTTGGCAATGTAAAATGCTTCACAGAATTTCAGGCAAATAGCAGGTACTCAAGAATGTCATCTTCACATTTCTCTTACCAGCATATTTTGGGTCTCTTGACAGAGTCTGCTGTTTGTCACCCAATCTCTACCCTTTCTTCCTTCCTACTAACTGAACCTCCCACTTTAGCTAGGCTCTTGGCCACCTAACATAAAAAACTCTACTTCTCAGACTCCTTTGCAACCAGGTGTGGTCATGTGGCTGTGTTGTAGACAATGGTATGTACTTTCAGGAAGTGTCCTGAAAAAGAGGGAGTGGGCTGCCTTCCAGACTTCACCTTTCTTGCTAACTGGCATGCAGAAATGAGAGCAGATGGCCAGTGCTCAGAGAGTCACCTTGACACTGAAGGCAGGCTAAAAATGGCAAACATGGCCCCCAACACTGTAGGGTCAATACGCAATGTCTGGACTGCCAATCTTTAAATTCCTCTATGTGAGAAATAAGTTTTTATCTTGCTTATATCTTGTTAAAACACACACACACGCACACACACACACACACACACACCCTCTTCCTAAATTTGATTTTGTTTATCACATTTTGAAAAGTAATCCTAATTGTTACAAATCTCAATTCAAGAATTTTATGTAAACCAAAACATTTAAATCCACTGTTTAAAAAAGCTCAACTGCTGATGTGAGCAGACCCTCTGAACATGCAGTATTCAGTTTTTTCATCATCACAAGAGCCTATGCTTACATCTGCAACTGAGGATACCAAAAATCCTGGCAGCTGCAAGAACCAAGGTAGGAGAACAGCCATTTCCTTAAAAAATAAATGCCAATAGTGATCTTTGCCATACATAGAATGTAATGTGGTGTTCTGAAAAGTTATTAACACAAGTTTCTATTATTCCCTTAAAAATTCTTTTCTTGGTGATCAATTTTTAGTTATATTACTACTTAGAAATTGACAAAGTATTTAGCAACATGATGTGGAAATACTGTGTTTTTATTGAAGCAATGTGAGAAGAAGCAATTACTTAATAATTGTATCTAAAAATAATGTGTGCAATCTGGTTTAGCCAAATCTATACCCTGAAAGTTTTTGAAAGATCTAAAAGAGCCAACAAGCACTTTCCTCATAAATATATCTCTGTTATTATCTCAGTTATAAGAAGATTATAAAGCTCAACGTCAGGATGTCAGAATTGTCATTGAGCAGCCTAGGACTCCATTGTTAACACATGTTTTCCAACGCTGCAGACATTCAGTGCGTCACCTATCAGACCTTCCCCTGAGCTCTGGCTGCTACATCGAGTTTAGGTCATCTGTGCCTCAAGAGCTGCAATAACTCACCTGGAGTAGAGGACATGACGAACGACTGCTCTTTATTTTAACAAAGAACTTGGATGTGAGACAATCTGTGACTGACAGTTGTCTCATATCAGTAATCATAACATGTACCAAACACTGAGTAGGTAGAGGACATGTACTCAAAAGCAATCAATGTCTTATTAGTAAGTACAATTATTTTTCTCATTTTGTAGATGAGGAAACTACAGCCCAAGAAGTTTAAAGAACTGGTCCAATGTCACACAGAGCTACTCAGTCTCTGGTCCACTCTGCTTTCCACAAAGCAAAACCTGCTTACTCACTTCCTATCAGCCAGACAGCCCCCAGCCAGAAGCCTGATTTCAGGTGTTAAGACATGTCTAGGGCCAAAGCCTTCCTGAAGCCGAATTCCTTTTCACAGTCTGACTTTGTGCTTGCCTTCAGGATGTGAAGATCTGTGATTGGACTAGCTGGTGTTAAAGTGGAATGGATGCTCTTCTGAACTCCTGTTCCTGCGTTTAGGGAGGGACAGTCAATAGGGGGACTGTGATGAAGGGGTCGAAGTTAGGACACAAATCACACTGTGATCCAGGTCTGCTAGAAATGAGCTGTTAAGATTTGTAGTGAGGACAGAAAAATGATATTTCTTTTTTGCAAAAAGGACTTGTAAACAGTGATCTACCCAAGTGGTTTTATGATCATCTTCACTTTTCTTTTTCTTTGAAATGGGGTCTTGCTCTGTTGCCCAGGCTGGAGTGCAGTGGCTCAACAGATCTTGGCTCACTGCTACCTCTGCCTCCTGGGTTCAAGCGATTCTCCTGCCTCAGCCTCCTGAGTAGCTGGGATTACAGGCATGCACCACCATGCCCAGCTAATTTTTTTGATTTTTAGTAGAGACGAGGTTTCACCATGTTGGCCAGGCTGGTCTTGAACTCCTGACCACAGGTGATCTGCCCACCTCAGCTTCCCAAAGTGCTGGAATTACAGGCATGAGCTATCACACCTGACCCATCTTCACTTTTCACTAACTTTGGAATCATCCAGCAGCAGAACTGCACAGTGCCTTCTGGGTTCACTGTCTCGCCTCATGATTAAGACTGTGAAGTGGGAAGAGCAAGTCAGGGGACAGGTGGACTGAGCGAGGCTCATGCGAGCCTCATGGAAGCCACCCCAGCTCTTACCTCGCCAACCATTTTCACATCTTCCCGCCCATACCAATCCGGCTCATAGACTTCATGCAGCGACTCCGTGAGCTTCATGGAGGCCTCTTGCATGCCTAGTGTTGGAGAGAAACAACTCCTGTTACACAGAAATGGGTGAGGAGTCTCTGCTCCCTTCCTCCACTTTTTTAAGTGAGAGAAAAATATTGAGAACTTGCTAAACATTTAAGGAAAAATTATAAAGGCACAATTGCTGCTTGTATTTTCTGTCGTATCTTCCCTGGAGGGTCTCTAAGACTTATCACATTGCACATTTTCTACTATTCACATGACAATGATAGATATGGGTTCTTGTGAAAAATCAACAAGTATCATTCTGAAAACTACAATGATCATAATGTGTCCTATTATGTATGCTATCACTTGCCAAGTGGCACTGGATGCTAAGAACACTGTTCTATAAAACCGTAGAGTTCTAAAACTAAAATTAGTCCTAATGAATTTAAATACAAGAAATAAAGCATTTTTAGAAGGGGCAAGAAGTAAAAATTGACAGGATTATAGGGCATAAGAGTTGGAAGTGGTTAAGTGGCCTAAAATGGTAAATATGATTAAAGTGGTTAAATGGTTAAGTTTTAAGTGGCCTAAAATTTTTACAAAGAACAATGAAAAAAAGGTTGTCATCCTCCAGTATAGTAAGTCCTTACCTAATGTTATCTATATGTTCTTGCAAAGTGTGACTTAACTTGATATAATGAATAATGAAACCAATTTTAATCCCAAGGCTAATTCATATAAACAAGAGTTAATTTCTCAGGATATATTTTTCACCACAGACACATCACAAAACTTCGAACTGAAGGTCAAAACACTTCTAATATTGAACATTGAAATAAATGTGAGCAGTACATACATTTAAGAAAGATTAATAAAAACGAGTAAGATAATTATTTACTTACTTACTCCAGTTTAGGGTCATGGGTGACCAGATCCTCTCTCCCAGAGGCTCAGATCACAAGATGGGCACTTGCCCTGGACAAAATGCATACAATTGCAGGGTGCACTCACACACCCATACTCACTGCCATGCCAGTGAACCTCACCTGTACATCTTTGAGATGTGGGAGAAAGTCTAAGTACCAAGAGAAAACCCAATGTGTAAATTCCACATGGACAGTGGCCCTGGCCAAGATCTTTTTTTTTTCTCATCAATATTGTAACAAAATGATGCTGAATGAAACAACGTTCCTTGAAGATCTGCTGCCGTATTAAAAACTATGAATGCAGTTTTAAATCAAAACTCTTAGAAACCTTAGGTTCGTAAGCCTTTGGGTCTGAATTTTCATTAGGGATACATTTGATATGTTACAAAACTATGGTTATTAATATCAGGAAAGATATATGCTTCTGAGCCCAACATGGTGCCATAAAGTATTACCCAGTCCTTTTTAGTCTCCCCCAAGGACCCCCTGCACAAGGGTTAGTGTATGTGCTGAAAAGCCACCAAGACAGCTCATGGCTGAGAGCAGAACAAGGGGCTAGGAAGAGCTGGGGACTTGGAGACACGCCTCTGGCAGCAGAGTCTCCCTGACAGCTAGCAGATGGGACCTGGCCACATTGATGTCTTTGCCTTTGTCACTAGGGGGGATAAAGGGGGTTGGAAACAGGGAGAGGAGAGGAAAATCAGAGCACTGTCATGAGAAATAAAAAAACACATCCTGTAAACTTAAGGTCAGTGAATCCTAAGATGAAAATCATTTGTTAAACTGAAAACTCAACATTCTTGCTGGATTGGAAGTAGTTAATTCTGGGTTCAACTTTGAGAGAAAAGGACAAAATAAAAGATGTCTGAAATGACAGAAATATATCCTTAAAGAAATGAGAGAAGTATATCCTTGAAGAGTATGTATAAAAGTCCATATGTAACTTGGTATTTCATAGCACTTTAGACACGCTATGCTCTCTTTAGACAAAGAACATCTCCCTCCCCTCAGCATCATCGGGCATATTCAAGGAAGCCTTGACGATGACATGTGCCGCCCACACCAGCTGAAGCAACTTGGCCACCATCAGATGAAGCCCTAGCAGAGTCTAGGGTAGGAAACAAACAGTATGACTCAAGAATCTAGGGACTCCAATGAAGCAGAGTCATCCAGGTGAAGAGGCAGCAAATAGGAGACAAAACCTAAATCCGACCCCTAGCATGCTGAATCCAAGCAAGGGGGAATGCGTTCTCTCACGATGTGGTCAACACTGAGGTGGAAGCTACATTATCCCAAGTGTCCAAATTCACCTCCACCCAAGTACAAGCAAATCTATATCAAGAAATATACCCCTTAAATTCATACCAAGAATTAATCACTAGTGAACTCCCTTCTATAATCCAGATGCCAAAAGACTTACGGCATTTTCTTTACATCTTTGTCTTAATTCTGATGGAAATTATACATAGCTGTGTAGATAGGTTTTTAACAATGTCTTAATTAAGAGGAGAAAAAGAAATGACAGCACTGTAGGACAAACAACATTTGTGATGAAAAATAAAGTCATGAATGTTAAAATTATATAAGACTTTGATCATCGAGACTAAAAGCACAATGTTGCAGTAAATATGTCTATTAGAAGGCAAAAGTAACTACTAATTACAGGGTGGATAAGTAGTGATGAATCATTTGGACAGAAACCATTTTGACATGGAAATTGTTTTCAGAACATCTACTCCATAAGATGCACTTTAATGAATACACAGGTGAGAGGCTCTAAATCTGGAGCTAGGCTCCTGACTGGCAGAGCTTTTAGGGATTTAGAGATTACTCTGAGTGTGATAAGGGAAAAAAAGCCAAACTACAAGTTTCCTTCAGATTAATTTGGCAACATTAAAGCAGAATAGATGCTAAATGCTAACTCTGACATTGAATAATGTACAATATCCAAAATGTTCTGAAAAGATTAGTGATTTCTAAACCTGTAAGACAATTGTCCAGCATCATATGTAGAAGAATTACTATTATTTTACTACTGGACGGGAACAACTTCCCTCTCTTCAAAATTTTGGACCTTCTCCAAGACACTTCATATAACGTCTATTCCCATTTGCAGCCAAATTTGTGAGCTTCTATTTTTATCTTTTAAGACTCATTGCTTAGATTGCACTACTTTATAAGTACTCCTTGCTCACATAGCTTCAGGGTATGTGTTTTAGTTAAAAATAACATCAGTTAAAATAAATTATGACAATAACCAGCAGCAGTCATAAACCATTAAAAGGACATCTAAAGTACTTCAAGTATCTAGTAGCTTTGTCTCATTGCTTAAAAGAGAGTTGTGTAAAAAGATGGCAGCTGCCTCAAAGGAAAGCAAGAGTGGGAATCTTTTCCTTAGATTCTCAAGAAGAGCAAGGATGGGAACAAGAGTCAGAATAAAATAGGAAGTTGGTAAGGTAGCTCAAGAACAGTCACCCCTTAGACATACCCCCACATAAGACACATAAACGAAGAACTACTTTGTTTTTTTTGAGATGAAGTTTCACTCTTGTTGCCCAAGCTGAGTGTGATGGCATGATCTCAGTTCACTGCAATCTCTGCCTCCCGGGTTCAAGGGATTCTCCTGCCTCAGCCTCCCTAGTAACTGGGATACAGGTGTGCCTCACCATGCCTGGCTAATTTTTTTGTATTTTTAGTAGAAATGGTTTCCACCATGTTGACCAGGCTGGTTTTGAACTCTTGACCTCAGGTGATCCGCCCGCCTCGGCCTCCCAAAGTGCTGGGATTACAGATATAAGCCACAGCACCCAGCCTGAAGAACTACTAATTACACCACCTGCGCCATGTTCCATTTAGAGAAAGGCGTTCATCATCCCTGTGTCTGTCCTCTACTGGACCTGCATGCCTTTCCATTCTAAATTCCTACTGGACATCTCCACCTGGATGTCTTACTAATACCTCAAACTTCACATGTCAAAAACAAACTTTTAATTTTCCTGTCCAAACCTCCTTCTACTCCTTTTCCCAGTTGTCATGAATGCCACCGAGTTACCCCAGTTCAAAAACTAGAAGTCATCTCAGATTCATCCTCTCAAAGTTGAGTCACCAAGACACACCAATTCTGCCTAAATCTCAAATCTAGCCCCTTCATTTCCTGCCCACTGCCCTTCCCTCGATTAGGTACTCATCACATGTGATTTAGATTAGATAACATAATCCACGTAACATGATTTAGCAAAGTAGCTGGCACAAACAAATGCCCAAATGTCAGCCATCGCAATAAAAAATGTTTTTGGAGGCAACATAACAAAATAATTAAGACTATTATTTGCAACTAATCGGTCTTTGTTAGAAGTTTGGTTCCATTACATGTGATCTCTGTGATTTTAGGCAAATTATTAATCATCAATAACCTCAGTTTTCCAAAGTGTAAAATACCAGTGAATATACCTGCCACAAGTTTGTAAGGAAAATGACATAAACCGAGGCATGCAAAATGCCAATTTCAGTGCCTAGCACATAAGTGCTTAAATGTTAACTAATATTATTATTGAATGCTGGGAAAAGTCCTAGCATGTGTGATGAATTATATTGTTTACTGAGAACGATGGCAAGGAAAATTGAGCCAGCCCCCCAGGTGGAAAACTGCTTGGGGCATTCTAAAGTAGTAAACAGTATATGTATATCATACACCAGTTAAACTAGTTCTTTAAGCATGGGATGTGTGACCCTGCCCCTGTGGCTCCCTCGTGGAGAACGCTTTTTGGTTTGTCTTTGATCAGTGGTAAGCAGACACCAGCTGCCTGCCTAGTTTATCTTGGTTCTGTGATAAAACACAGAACACCTGCCTGTTGGTAATAATCACCTGTTCAGAGAGACTAAATACGTGAGTCAGAGTCTGCCCAAGGATCTCAGCTCGGAAGGCTGGTAGCTCCCTGAAGTCTCACTTTGCTGTTCTATCTTTCTGTTTGTTTCTTAATTCCTTCAGTGCCACCCGGGTTGGGGTTTCTACAACCAAGCTGGTCTCGGCAACTGAACTACTGGACTAGACTTCTGCTAAATCTCCATTCAATTTCACTTCTTCTAGCCTGAATTCTACACAATCACAATAACTATTTTTCTAAAATGCTAATCTGATCATGGGACTTTTTCCCTTGCCTACAATAATGCTAACAATGACTCTCTTCTCTATGGATAAAATAAAATCCCCACGTGATATGATACATATAGAGCACTTCTTCATACAAATGCTGCTTATCTTTCCATGTTTCATCCAGCTCAGTTTTCTGCTTGTATCTCACTGCTCTGAAGAACCTATGCTTCCTTCTACCTCCTGGTCCAGTTGTTTCTTCAACCTGCAATGTCCCTCTAAAACCTCCCTCTCTATAGCAAACATAATGACTTGATGGCTACCTATGACCCCACTTCTTGGGTCCATTCAAGTGTAAGTTCCTTGGAAGAACCATTCCTGCCCGTCTCTTGCTCCTCCTAAAGTAGGAGTCTGTCCTCTGTTATGATGGCACTCAGTGAAATCATCTATTATAATACATATTACTATACCTATCTGGCCTTTTTATTTAACTGTCTCCCCATCTCTGCTGTGAGCTCCTTGTCTTATTCATCTCTACATCTCCCTCTCCTAGAAGTGTCCAGCACACAAACGGAGTTCCAGAGGTGTTTGCTGCTAAAATAAATGCAAACATAAGATCTGCCTCACAAAGCCTAAGCATCAGCAGAAATCACAAAGACCCACAGAAGAGAAGCTACCCAGAGATCAGTCATAATAAACCGACTAGAATTCACTTAACCCAACTTCACAGAATCCCAGTTTTGGGGCTTCTGGGGACTCCTGAGAGAACTGGAACACTTAATAGATGAAGAACCCAAAGCAACTAAGAGACTGAATGATTTTCCCACAATTGCCCCAGGACCCATTACTCTCCAGGGCCAGATATCACTCTCTCTCATGCGGTCCTAATGCTACCTGCATTACTACAGGATTAGTTAGCCAGAGGTCTCCTTGTGAAAACAAGAAAAATTGCCCATGAGAGCCTTTGAAAGTGTAAATTATGATCTACTTAAGGCATTGAGATGGTTTGGCTCTGCGTCCTTATCCAAATCCCATCTCGAATTGGAATAATCTCCGTGTGTTGTGGGAGGGACCTGGTGGGAGGTAACTGATCATGGGGGCAGGTTTCTCGTGGCTGTTCTCATGATAGTGAATAAGCCTCATGAGAGCTGATGGTTTGATAAAGGCGAGCTCCCCTGCACATACTCTTTCTTGCCTGCCACCATGCAAGACATGGCTTTGCTCCTCCTTTGACTTTTGCCATGATTGTGAGGCCTCTCCAGCCATGAACTGAGTCCATTAATCCTCTTTTTCTTTATAAATTACCCAGGCTGGGGTATAACTATAAGCAGTGTGAGAATGGATTAACATAAACATATACCTCATTTTTAGGTTTGGTCCCAAAATCCAAAATATGTTCCCAGGAACACTATTCATTCTTCATGAAGCTTTGAGAAGAGAGAAGGGTCCTACAGTCAAATAACTCGGAATTCCTGCCTGCCCCACAGGACTTCTGGAGTTGACTTGAGCAACTGACTCTGAGAAACTAGGTAGTGGCCTGTTTAGGAATTCATTCCAATCAGCTGTGGACAAAGTAATTTTAAACGGATCTGCTTGTTAACATCAGTCAATCAGCTGATGTTAACAAACCCAAGATAGGGAAAAGCTGATCAAATTCCTTTCTCCTTCATACGGAGCTGTGACCACTAGCACTGGAGTTCAGGCACAGTCTGCCAGAAAGGGTTATCTGATGCTCTACCCAGCTTTCCTCTGGAGCTCAATCCTCACTCTCAGGAAATTCTTCTAGATCACATTAAGGAAAAGAATTATGCCAGTCTTTATAAGCAGCAGGCTCCACACAAAAGAGGCAGCACAGACCAAATTGTATAGCCTTGGGAAAGAGAACTCACTCTTTCATTCAACAAATTTACCCACATTTTCAAAAAATCAACTAACCCAGAAAATGTCCTGTGCTTAAAATAATATATGACTTCCGTGTTCAAGTCCTAAATCAATAATAAAAGAAATACCTAGAGTGGCTTCTATTTTCTGACTGAACTGTTACAAATACTTAAGGTTGATTTGGGCTTCTTTGCAAACATAAAATCAAGTTAATGACATTGATATAGCTGTGTTGGGAAGTTAGAAACAGGAAATATGTCTAAAATGCTTAGCACAGACTCTAGCACTTAGTAGGTGCTCATTAAAAAGTAATAGTAGTAGGTTGCCATTATTCCATTGTATATATGAACTCTGATTTGTGAAACCAATGCCTTACCACTGGTCATGTAGTTCAAAGGCAGTAAAAGGCAGTAGATAAAAGTCAAGGCTTTGGAGAAACACAACAAAATTTGCAATCTGGCGCTGCTGTTTCCTTGGCATGTGACCTTGGATGAGCTATTTAAACTGTTTAAAAAGCTCACTTTTTCTTTTTTGTGTGAGACAGGGTCTCACTCTTGTCACCTAGGCTGGAGTGCAGTGGCGTGATCTCGGCTCACTGCAACCTTCACCTCCCGAGTTCAAGCAGCTCCTGCCTCAGCCTCCCAAGTAGCTGGGACTACAGGCATGTGCAACCGTGCCTGACTAACTTTTGTATTTTCAGTAGAGACGGAGTTTTTCCATGTTGCCCAGGCTGGTCTTGAACTTCTGGCCTAAAGTGCTCCACCCACCTTGGCTTCCCAAAGTGCTGGGATTAAAGGCTATTTGAGCCACTGTGCCTGGCTATCACTCACTTTTCTTATCTATAAAATGAAGATAATAAAACTACCTGCCTTGTAGAGCTATCATGAGAATTAAAATGATATGCCTGGCCTATAAAATTCATAAATATATTTTAGTTTAAAAATCAGTTTTGTTAATTTTTATTATTTTGGCCAACTTATTAATGATATTTTTATTTTATTATTTAATAACATGTTTGTAATCAATTTTACATATCCACATTGAAACTGTGAGAATTCTTAGGATGAAACTAGTATGTTAAAAGCATAATAAATAAATAAATAAATACCTTTTCCCAAATGCTCTCCAGAAAAGCTATCCTCCCAGGAATACGTGAATGTGGTCCACTTCCCAGAGCTTTGCCAATACTAAATACTGCAGTCTTTTATTTGTAATGTCTTTGAACATTTGAAGGAAAAATGATAAAATCTTCTTTTTGATGCTACTTAATATTCTTTGATTATTTTTGAGGATAAGGCTTTTTCACATTTATCACCCATCTGTAGTTCTTTGGCTAATTTTCCCTTCAAGTTTTCTGCCCATTTTTTATTTAACCAATTAATCTTCATTTAGTTTACTTGCTGAGTTCTTTATATCTTGATTTACTTTCATTAACCAGGTTGTCAAAATGGTGTTTTTAAAAAACATATTAAGTTTTAAATACTTATGAGGTCAAATCTCTCCATCTTTATGGGTTTCTGCCTTGGAAGTAACCCTTATAAAGACCTTCTTTACCACCCTAGAGACTAAATTTATTATAATTTATTCAGTACTTTAGCACATCTCTTTGCATATCTATGGATGGCAGACACACCTGACAGTGATAAGCACACCCTGAGATACACCTGTATGGTAGATGCACCTGAATATGTGTTCAGAGTTCTGAGCTAAGGAATCTGGGAGTGGCCAACTCAGAGATTCATTCCTTGTCTACGAGGAACATCTGAGCCCCCAGCCAGTCCCATGGAAGCGGCATAAAAGGGATTGAGGCCGTGTCTTTTGGGTTAAAAAAAAGGTTGCCAGGTGGAGTTTGTTAGGTGGACGGTGCTAAGTGAAAATGTTACAGAAATTGCATTGCTTTTTGCACATGGATGCAGTTCTCCTCCCAGCCTGCCACCAATGGGCCGTGCCGTACTCCTGCCCAGCCCTACCATGACTGGGCCCACTCTGTATGTAAGTTTTCCACTAATACAACTGTGTCTCGTCTGCTGACTCTGGGTCCCTTCTTCAGCCTCTTGAACCTGGTGCTATCCCTACTGAAGTTAGTAGAATGCAGCACAACAACATATTGAAATCTTTACTATATCCGGAATTAGGAAGGAGTAAAGTGTGAGGGTGAGAATTTCACTGTTTTCTAAGTGTTTGGCCAGTTTTCCCAATACCCCTTGTCAGATGATCCATTCTTTCCCCACAAAATCTGCCTTATGATACATCATATCTGTGGGCATACTTGGCTGTGAGCCAGGGCAGGCAGTGTGTTGATGGGTAGCAGACACAGGCTGAGCCCACCTCCCTATTGCTCTCTTCTCCCTCCTCCAGTGGCCTCAGTGCCTTGCCTTACATGGCTGAGTCCAGAAACTCATGCCAAAGCATCTCCATTCCCGTGCATTGCACGTCAGCAGGGCTGCAAGTGCTGCCGGTCCACACAAGTCACAGCCAGTCCAGGGCCATGTTTGCTGATAATCTTCCTCCTGCCTCTGCCACCATGTCTTGCCCCTTCCAGTAAGAGGGCTTAGGTGCAAGTCTATGAGTGCTTCACTCTTGGAATGCGGTCTTCCTCAGAAGGTAAACCAGCTGCAGCTTTTCTTAAACAAGGTCTCAAGCTCACTCTAAGAAATTTTCCTGGAAATCTCTGGCATGTGGGTGGCATTTATTTCTAGTTTCCTGCATAAGGGCAGACATATTTTTTCCTTATATATTCTGATTAGCATTTCAATGGGAATTTGGGGGTGGGTGGAATGGAACACCTGTGTTCAAGCGCCCATCTTGCCAGGAAGCCAAATGGCTTTGTAATTAACACTCAATCCTGTCACTCATGAATTCCAAGAACGACCTGTGCTTAGTAACATGCAGTAAACACCTCATACACATTACCTTTGATTGCTGCTAAATATCCTCGTAGTTCTCGCTGAAGTCTGGTGCCCTCTGCCTGAAAAACACAAGCAAAGATGCTAAACATCTAATCTATATCTAGCATGAAAACATGTAAGTGTTAAGTCTCAATGTTACTATTGCCAGAAGCTCATTCTTGAAAAAAAGAAAAAAATATGTAGTCACAGGCTAAACAAGGCAATAATGTCCATCAGTCTAGATATTTACAGAAATTTCGTTCCACTTCAAAGAGTAAAAGAAGGCAAGATTTTGCTAATAGACAATACAATTCATTACACAGCCTCTAATTCAAGAGCTATCAAATTTCTAGATTTTGACACATAGGTTACAAGAGTAGGGAAGTGATCACCATTATCTAATATGGTAGCTGCTAGCCACATATGGCTATTGAATACTTGCAATTGAGATGTACTGTAAGGGTATTTTTCATTTACAGTGTAAGTGTATTTTATATAACAGATTCTAGAGATGAAGCACCAAAAAAAAAAAAAACCTCATTAATTTTATATAGATTACATGTTAAAATGGTAATATTTTGAATACATTGAATTAAACTACATTATTAAAATGTCATCTCTTTCTTTTCACTTTAAAGGATGTGACCACTAGAAAATTCTAAACTATGTAGTTTGTATTACATTTTTGTTGGACTGCACTGAAACAGAGAAATTGTTAACTTGTAAATGTTGACACATGAATGCCTGTTTTGGTTTAAATACCTTTTTAGAAACTCTGAGACTCTCCAAAACTGGGATGAGACTGCAAATAGCTTAATTTGGAGTTAATCAAAGAAATGCCAATAGGAGAGTAGAGAAGTGAGGCAGAGAAGGGAAGACAGCTGATACAGGGTGCATTATCAAGCAAGTTACCACTGTGGGCAACTGGGCTTCAGTTCATCTGGGGAACTCTGGAAGACAGTGCCAATAAAACACCCTATATATACCCTAACTGAAAGGCAAGGAAGTTGGGGTGTTTATCCAATATCTCTTGTCAGCCATGTTTCTAGGGCTGCTCCCAGGGGACATTAATTCCCCAATATGTCTATATAGGGGCAGAGAGGGATCCAAAAACCAGAGAAGCCCTCAGGCAAAGAGTTGCTAACGCTAGCAAGTCAGTCTAGTGGGCTCAGAAAAAGTAGGTACTAGGGACATATGGCTGGGCATCAACAGTAGCTGCTATGACTCTACAGCTGACAATCTGTTTAAAACATGCATGCATTTTAATTGCTTAGTCATTTAACAAAATTGTAGAGAGCTAGCATACAGGACTCCACCTTGAGTTCAATAATAGGACAGCAACTTCAATAGTCATGTTCAATTTAAACACTGTCAGTATTTACCCAAAAGAGTGGTGGGGGGACCCTCTTTCCTCATTATAATCTACTGGGGGAGCTTAAATATATAAGCAAAAAAAAAATTGCACGGCAAGGCAGATTACATTTAGCATTGCAACAGCCATTCAAAGTGTTGAAGCACAAAAACAAAATGCTCATCACATTTAGAGATAATGATTAATACAAAGAAACTGAAAAGAAGTAAGACTATGATTGATGGCAAAAGGGATTCTGAATTAGGATATCTTCCATATAACACTTGCATTGTACAGGTATTGTGACATTATTTCCTTGAAAGCTATGCAACACTCAGGTAAGGTATTCTGTATTTGAGTTAAGCTCAAGCTATTTTTGCAGCTTAATAAACCCAGTGGCTACCAGACACAAGCTTAGGGTTAGTCCATTTGCTGGCATGTATGAACTTCAAACAGAACAGAATGGTTCTATTCAGAATGGCAAAGCAGAAATCAAAGTGCTGAAGGATTGACTCCCTTTCTAGTGTCTCAACATGGTTTTAAATCAAAACTCAATGTTTCTATTATCTTGAAACACTCAGAAAGTTTGTGCAATGGCAAATTTCCATGAACTACAGAAAATAAAGCAAATCATGGTGGGGTTCCAAACAGTAAAGTGTAGTAGAAAACTATTTCCAGAGAGGGGAAGAGGAGAATAAAGAGAAAATGCTGATGATAAACACACGAGTAAAAGTAGATGATGACGAGGACCCAGGGATGTCAGGATGAAGTCCTTAATACCACCAAGAAAGTATACTGGAACAAAAGAAGTGGGTCTTTCCCCTACTAAACATCCATTATATGAGGGCATTGTGTCACATTCTGAGTATAAAAAAAGTGAAAAATATATGGCTTTGGTAGATTTTATTATTGTCAATCTATGCTACAGATCTATCTGTGGAGGAAGATCATACTTCCTGCCTCAGCAACATCAGGCTTGGCTTTAGGACTTGACCTAGCCAATGAAACGTGAGTGGAAGTAACACGTGCTACTTCCAAGCTGAAGCTGCAAGAGCCATCACATGCTCCTGCCATTTCTTTCCTCTCCCCATACAGAATTTGTTTTTTCAATCTGGATCCAGAGTGAAAGGACCACAAAGCACAGCCACCACCTGCATTTTCATGAGTGAGAAACCAACCTCTGTTGTTGAAAGCCACTGGGATATTGCTACCATGACATAACCTAACCCAAACTGCCCGATAAAATGATTCACCGTCCACAGAGGAAATGCTGAGATGTAGAGAGAGGCTGAAATCCAGCCACAACAATAAAAAGCTCGATAGAGTTAGTGAACGGAAAAAAACTAAAGAAACATTTCAGAAAAATCAAATTGGAAAGATTAAGGACAAACTGAATGGTTCACAAATGGAAGCCCAAGTTGTGGTCAAGTGATGGAAAGAGATAGAATGTGACTGAGAGAGAAGTAAGCTCCAGAATCATTTGTCCCATTAGATTTCAGATAATTTAAGAGAGAATAATGTATGAAATTTACCTGGACAAACACAGACCCAAACCAATCTAAAACCTAACAGCCCTAAAAGGTACAAATAGGAGGGCTTAAATCCACTAAGGCCATATTTCTCAAACTGGATAATTATAGAATCTGGGGGCATTTATTTGTCTAGAGCATATACATCCACAAAACAAAGCTAAAAGATCTCTCTGGAACATCAGTTTATTGAGGTGAAAGGAAAGAAACGGAAGAGAAACCATTATTTTAAAATCACTAAGCCACCGCTTATGAAGTCAAATAAAAAATGCCATGGGGATGAAACACAGAACTTCACAGACGTCTGCTGTTTTCAGCTGTCTGCTTTAGGATTCTGCTGTACTAGTCATGGTCCTTCTTTCATGGAAATGTGTCAGGGACACTGAGTTAAGCAAGGCTCACTTCTCACCCAGAAGGATGTGTTCCCTCAGTTATACAAAGCCAGCCATAAAAATGGTTGGTTATGAGTCACCAGGATTGCTCAGAATATCCAGAAACAGCAAAAAAGTAGCAGGGAAGGGCATTATTTTCTCAAATGTTCAAGGAATAAAGTTATGTCAAATTAACCCCACAATTAACTAATTGCCTTTCCTTCAGTAGAAATAAAGTGAAATAATTCAGTCTCTAGTCCATATACTGGATTCATCTTGTCAAAGGAGAGCAAGACTTTTTAAAATGAAATAAGAAATCCAGAGGAGAGTTGTCTATATAAGAGTAGAAGAAAGTTCAAAATTGTACCAATAATGGTTTAATAAATGTGTCCAATTTAAGCAGATAAACCAAAGGCTGATTTAAATGAATTTCTTCTTTTACAATTATTAAAATTCTTAATTTTCTCCATGAGTATTTGGGTTTCATAAACCACTCAATAATAGCCATATATAATTTCATCTAAAATTCTACCTTAATCAAAAAGGTAAAAAGCCTAGAGAAAAATTGTTCACCTACAATATGCCATAAAGTAGTTTCTTCTGTACAAAACTTACTGCATAACAAAATTTCCTTAAGATCATTATTCTGCAGGAATAGCAGATGTTTGAAATTAAACAAATTTTTATGACATTGCTCAGATTTCACTGAATTTGAAGTTCTTTCCAAATCTCTCTGAAAAGTATCATTTTAGTAATTCAGCTGTGAATTATGTATTGCACATGTGTGTACAGAAAACAAAGCTCTACACCCTTATAATTACGTGCCTGTATTTCCCCTTCTTGTTTCTTTATATCATCTTCTACAAGATATGACAAAATTATTGGTCCATATCCTGGTCACAGAGATTATGACAACAGGAGGGCAAGGAAGTCTATTATAACTAAGTCGTATGAATTGCCTAGTAATACTCCTCTTTGGAGAAGATCCAACTGCATGAAGGTGCGATGAATGTTAGAAATTAATGAGACGTTTTCTTTTGTTTAGATACACTAAATTTTGAAGCACTGCAGTATACTAATATCAGTAAATACATATGCCAAGACTTCAAGAGTCTTCAGAGAGGTATCATTTTGTTAGTTTACCTTTAACCCTATTATTTTTGCCCAGATGAAAGAAGCCATAGTTGAGGCATTAATTTAATTTAGTTGTGGACAAAATTCATAGAATGAATTAATTATTTCTAAGAAACTAAACTTACAGCAGCACCATCCACTGCACAATTTAGAGGCACTGTTCCCACATGCTACCATGTGCATGATACCCCTGGGCAGGGCTGTGCATCACTATGGCCCCAACTGCACAAGAAAAACCAAACCCTGCGGATTTTATTAGCAAGGTTAAGCAGGTCTGGAAAATACCTCAAGGCAAGAGGAGTTTAATACCTGTTAAACAAGCAATGGCCTGTTGAATTGGCTTGCTGATACATGGTCAGTGTAGCACTGATTTATCTTTATAAGTAACTTTTGTCATAAAAAGGAAAAGAGAGACAAAAGGAAGAAAATATCACACCACAGTATAGAAAATTTTTTCATTAAGTTGCCTCTCCAACTCAGAAACTGTGAGCTGACATTTTAAAAAGGGCTCAGGTGGAAAGCCAGCAGTACTAACATCTGCATTTAAAGTGGATCTCAGGAGTCAAAACTTCATAAAGTTGTAATTTTACAAAGGTGAGTCCTGTCATCTCATCTGTGATCATAAGCCTATAGACATTCCCATAGTTACAATATTATTTTTGGCCTTTGATGACATTTTTCTCTTGAAAATGGCTGAAGTAACATATCAAAATTAAAACTGGCTCAATTTCTCAGAGTTCAGATGGGTTAACTCAATCTTGACAGTAATGATAATAAACTTGTTTATCATTTTTGCAGCTTAGAAGAAAATTAGATTATCAAGGAGATGAGATTTAATGAGGCCATAATCAGCACCTTGATTAGCAGATGACTAACAACACAATATCTGAATCTACTTATGATCAAAGACATTAGGCCACTGAGCACTACAGGCACTCTTGGTTTGTTCAGAAATAGAGCTCTCCTTGTGAAAAGTTCAGGTGCTATTAAATGGAAGATAAGAGTTTTTCATAAGTAAAAGCATCAGGGTCTCTGAAATTTACATTTCTGTTTCCTTGCTTTGAGCTTTTTGCACTAATGGAGCTCTCATTAAGAACCCGAAACTGACTTCATAAAACAATTTCTCTGGCAGAACATTTCTGAAACTGCCATTTATGATGTCTGTATTAGTTTGCTTGGGCTGCCATAACACAAAACCACAGAATAGGTGGCTTTCTCACAGTTTTGGAAGCTGGAAGTCCAAGATTAAGGTGTTGGCAGGTGCAGTTCCCCTTGTGGCCTCTCTCCTTGGCTTGAAGATGACCACCTTCTCACTGTGTCCTTGTGTGGCTTTTCGTCTGTGTGCATGCATCCCTGTTGCCTCTCCCTCTTCTTATGAGGGCACCAGTCTTGTTGGATTAGGGCTCACGCATATGACCTCACTCAACCTTAATCACCTCCTTAACGGCCCTATGTCCCCAAACAGTTGCATTTGGAGGTAGTGGGGGTTAGGGATTCAGCTAATGACTCCGAGGGGAACACAATTCAGTCCATGATGGAAGAATGAAAGTGATCTGGCAAAATAATCACAAAGTCTAACACCTACTGAGTGGTCACTTTGTTCCAGGCATTGTTCTAAGTTTCACAACTCTTTTAGCTCATACTCCTCACAATAACTGCATATGGTTGGTACATTTTTCCAGATGAGAAAACAGAGGTATGTAGGCTGAGAACTTGCCCAAAATCACATATCTAATAGGTGGCAAGCCAGAATTGGAATCCAGATAGGCTGAGTTAATTTAGCCCTATGATCTGCCTCAAGAGCCTACCAGCTATACCCCTGCTCTTCACCTCTGTTACCAGGCTGTAAAGGATGATGACGGATGAAGCTGCTGAAAAAGAATCAACTGTTGATAAATGAGGATAATGTAACTAAAGGGACCATTCTCCATGCTCTCAGAATACAGTCCTCATCTGTAAACAAAGATATCAATTGTTTACTAGTTTTTTCTCAAAGGCTCATGATTCCACAGTTTATTCCATGTGATTCATATCACATAGCAGTTAAGTCTGTGGGCTCTGAGATCATACCTCCTGGCCTTAAAATCTGAGCTCTGCCACTTCTAACCATGCAACTTGGAGAAAGTTACTTAATGTCTCTAGGCCTCTGATTCCTCATCTATTAAATGAGGATGATAACAGTACCCACCACCACAGAGCTATCATGAAGGTTAAGGATGACAAGTCATATAAAGTATCTGCTGAGTGCCTGGCACAAATCATGCACTCAGGAAATGCTGGATAATGCTATTATCATTTCTCTAAATGATAAATTATGCAAAGGGTAGGTTTTTATAAATGCTTGATTGACCTAAGTTCTGCTACATGTTCTATTGCAAATGAATATCTTCATAAGGTAGATGCATGATGAAAAACCTTCCCAAAACAAGCTACTTGGGAATTTATAATGCTTCCTTGTTTTCTTATTTGTACTTTTGTACTTTTAAGTACAATTATGTTTTCCAGAAGGTTATTTTGTAGCTTTGAATACTGCAGTAATAGAGGCTCCCAGAGTACACAAGAATAACTTACGGAGATGTAAAAGAACCAACTAACAATGGATATGAGAAAAATCAAGCCAATATGATAAATTACTGCCTAAGGAAACAAGAAAGCATGAATTCTAAAGGAAAAAATAATTAAGTTCATGTCAAAAATGAAAATTTTTATAACATATACTCAGTTTTCTCATGTAAAGCAGAATTATAATTATGCATTGCCATGAGAATCAAGTAGATAATATATAAAATGCTTTCTAAATGCCGAAGCCCTACTTGTAGAAAGTCTTCAATATAAAAATACTTTGTCACTGCTTTTGCCTAAGCCAGTCAAATGGGGCTTGCAAATTTGGAAATTGTTAAAGATCCTTGGAAGATTCTTATAATTAATCAGGTTTGGGAACATATTGGAGCAGATATGCAATCAAAGAAGCCATTATGTTTATCATATGTGTACAATTGCAGGCTTATATCCATGTGATTAACGTCACAGAATGACTCTTTAGAGACACAAGTCAAACATGTGACCTGACTCATAAGTCTGAAATAGGACCCAGGAATCTGTATTTTTAAAAAGCCTCCAGGTGATGGTTAATGGGAAATCTTAATTTTTCAGTCTGTCACTTAATGGACACTAAAGTGTGTTGATGGATACTCCAGTATATAGCTCTAGTATGTTACTTAATGGACGCTAAAGTGTGTCTGTCACTTAATGGACGCCAAAGTATATTGATGTATACTCCAGTATATAGCTCTAGTATGAAATTGCTAAAAAGACACTTAAAACTATGTCTGGTTCCAGGTTTCAGTCAGTCACCATGAGATATTCATTCTAATGTATGTCTTTCATTTAGATTGCCATGCCAATGGCACAATCAATCGTGGGGCTTACAAGGTGACTTATAAGAGAGAATCACCATCAATGGGAACCAATAAAACTGATGCAAATCTGAAAACCAACGGTAGCTTATTTCTGCAGATGTTCAAAACCATTTCAGATAGTCTCCCTGGGCTTGGATGGGAGATATGCTTCATTCTCTGCATCCCATTACCAGAATCATACAGCCAACCTGGGAACTATTTAGACAGAAACATCCAAACAAAATAGTGAGCTTAATTCACAAGGGGAAATGGAAAATATATGGAATTATTCTCTGAATGGGACTCTAAACCCTCCCTGGTTGACACGATTAATTAAAATGTAGGGTAAAATGCAATTAAAGTGGGTAACAGAATAGGATAGATAAAAGGAAACTGTCAGAGAAATAACATGAAGAGCTTCCTCTAGGACTGATTTCTTAAATTGGAGACAGGCTTCATAGGAAATGGCACAGTAATGCCTGGGACATCTGCAGTTTGACTGGGTCAATTTTTAGTTCCATTTAAACTAAAGCTTTTGATTTAGATAGGCTAAAACTGAAGAGATGTTCTTACTGATGAAATAACATAAATAAGAATAAAGAGGTTAACAGATTCAAATACAAGAAGTTTTTGTTTTCTTCCTCCCATCTGGCACCATGGACAGCAACACCCTAGCATTTCCATGAAGTAGGCAGACTTATTTGCCAGTGAGCAAAGGGGAGATTTATTGGATGCTTCGGAAATGAAATAAATAGAAACACTACAGATAAATGCAGAAAAGTCTGAAAAGTAAGGGCCAATACATTCTTTTCACACCTACAGGTTTCCACTGTCCGCTCCCTCCCACAGAAGTCAATTGTTTTGGCAATCATAGTGGTTTATACTTACATTTTAAAAACTTTAAATCAAGATTGTATAATCAAAACACATATTTTCCATAGGAATAATATTACAAAGGAGAGTGACAGTCTTAACTAAGAGTTCAGTGGCCATCTTCCCTTCTTTTTGCCATATTATGAATACAACTATATGTAAATTAGTTAAGAATCTCATAACCAACCACATAACAATTTCATGACTATTTAGCATGCTATCTGAGCAGCTTTACAGGATGAGGATTTTTGCCAAAATGAACAGTAGACACCCATTGAACCTGGAAAGTCTAGCTGAAAATGGGATTGTGGAAAGGTACAGAAATCATTTTTTCTAAGATTATCAATTGGGGCGAGAGTATACTCATGCACTAACATTAAGTGATGAAACTAAGGTATCAAAATATATCATCATTATGGAAGAGTGATATCATCAAGAGGTTCTGTATCTTTTTCCTACTACTTTCATTGCTTCAAAAGAAAGAAGACTCTTGTGCACTAGACCACAAGCTTGAACAAAACAGAAATTTTTCTAAATTGTTCATTTTCTTCAGTCCCTGTACAATGCCTTGAGTCAGTGAAGAATGCTTTTGATAAAGCTTTATCTATAGGGAAGTTATTCTCTGTTACCTTAAATAAAGTGTCCTGCTCCTTGCTCAAGTCAGCTCCTCAGTTGTGTACTAGATCCCATCTCCTCCTGCCTACTCAAGGACACAGATCAGTTCTCCCCTTTATCTGATGAACTGCCACATTTTCCTTTTGGACTAAATAAGTCCCTTTAGGACACACACTGCCTTCTTAAGAAAATGTTCTTTTGACCCTCACTCCTTCTCCCAGACATAGTCTTAGTCTTTGACCCCCCACCCTTTGCTGCAAAAGCAAAACTTGAAAGTTGCTGCCTCCAGGCATCCAAATACCATTCCCCTTGCTCTTCTTATTGAAAACCTTACTTGGTTTTCTTTCTATAGCTCTCATCATTTTTCCAGCAGACAGTATAATCTACTTATTAATTGTGCTCCATTTATTGTCTGCCTCCCTGTTTTGGAATGTGAGATCCACAATGGCAATGACCTTTGTCTGTCTTGTTCACTGAAGTTTCTGGAATACCTAGATGAATTCCTGGCATGCAGAACACACTCAATAAATCCATAGCAAATACATGCCTCAATAGTTACCTTCTATTGTTTTAAATGAGCCTCCTCATGATATCATCCATCAAATAACCTAAAAACTTCCTTAAAAGTTAATACTAAGATGAAACACTTTAAATATTGGAAAATATTTACACAATAAGATGGTTTTCAACATTAAAGAACTCCCCCAGAAATTCATAGCTACAACTAAGAGTATATGCTATGGTTTCAATGTCCCTGCCAAAACCCATGTTGAAATTTAATTGCCATTGCAACAATGTTGAGAGGTAGGATTTTTAAGAGGTGATTAGGCCATGATGGCTTCACCTTCATGAATGGATTAATCCCATTATCATAGGAGTGGTCTAGTATCATGTGGGCTCCTGGTATTAAAGATGACTTTGGCCTGATTTCTTCTCTCTTTTGTGTACTTGCTTTCACCTTCTGTTCTTCCACCAATGCCTGAGCAGATGCTGATGTCATTCCCTTGGACTTCTTAGCCTCCAGAACTGTGAGAAATAAATTTCTCTTTATATATTACCCAGTCAGTGGTATTCTGTTATAGCAGCAGACTAAGACAGAAAATTTATACCAGGGTGTGGGGCTGTTGTTATAACATATACCTGAAAATGTGAAAGAAGCTTTAGAATTGGGTAACGGGTAGAGGCTGGAAGAATTTGGAGAAGGCTAAAAAGAGCCTTTATGGCTGTCAACAGAGCATTAACAGTGATTCTGGTGAGGGCTCAGAAGAGGAGAGCTGTAGGAAAAACCTGAATCTTCTTAGAGATTGCTTATGTGGTTGTGACCAGAATCATGGTAAAAATAAGGACAGTAAAGACCATTCTAATGATGTCTCAGACAAAAACAGGAACAAGGCATTGGAACCTGAAGAAAAGGAAATCCTTGTTATACAGTAACAAAGACCTTAGCTGAATGACGTCCATGATCTGTGGAATTTATGAAATGTAGAAATTGAGGGTAACTTTCATGGTTTGGATTTGTGTCCCCTCCCAAATCTTATGTTGAACAATAATCCCCAGTGTTGGAGGAGGGGCCTGGTGGGAGGTGCCTGGATTATGGGGGGTGGACTTCCCTCTTGCTATTCTCATAATAGTGACTTCTCATGATATCTGGTTGTTTAAAAGTGTGTAGCACTTCCTTCTTCACACTTTTCCTCCTGCTCTAGACAAGTAAAATGCGCCTCCTTCCTTTTCACCATCCACCATGATTCTAAGTTTCCTGAGGCCTCCCCATCCAAGCTTCCTGTACAGACTGTGGAACCATATGCCAATTTAACCTCTTTTCTTTATAAATTACCCAGTCTCAGGTAGTTCTTCATAGCAGTGAGAAAATGAACTAATACAAAAAATTGGTACCAAGCAGTAGGGCACTGCTATAAAGATACCTTCAAATGTGAGAGTAACTTTGAAACTGGGTAATGAGTAGAGGTTGGAAGAATGTGGAGGGCTCAGGAGAAGACAGAAAGATGAGGAAAAGTATGGAACTTCCTAGAGACTCATTAAACTGTTGTAAACAAAATTCTGATAGTGATATAGTCAATGAAGTCCAGGCTGAGGAGGTTTCAGATAGAGATAAGGAACTTATTAGGAACTAGAGCAAAGGTCATTTGTGTTATTTGTTAGCAAAGAGATGGGAGGCGTTGTGCCTCTGCTCTAGAGAGACGATTTAGGGTATTAGGTGGAAGAAATTTCTAAGCAGCAGAACATTCAAGACTTGGCCTGCCTGCTTCTAGCAGCCTATGCTTATGTTCAAGAGTAAAGAAATGACCTGAAACTGGAACTTATGTTTAAAAGGGAAGTAGAGTGTAAAGGTTTGGAAAATCTGCAGTGTGGACATGTGGTAGAAAAGAAAAACCCTTTTTCTAGAGAGGGTCAGCTGCAGAAATTTGCATAAGTAATGAAGAGCCAAATGTTAATAGCCAAGACAATGGGGGAAATGCCTTGAAGGCTTTTTCAGAGACCTTCTTGGAAGCCCCTTCCATCACAGGCCCTGAAGCCTAGGGGGAAAGAATGGTTTTGTGGGCTGGCCCAGGGCCTGGTGCCCTGAGCAACCTCAGGACACCACCCACTGCATCCTAGCCACTCCAGCTCCAGTCACGGTTAAAAGAGCTCCAAATAAGTCTCAGGCCACTGCTCCAGAGGATGTAAGCTGTAAGCCTTGATGACTTCCATATAGTGTTAAGCCTGTAGGTATGCAGAGGGAAAGAGCTGAGGCTTGGGAGCCTCTGCCTAGATTTCAGAGGATATATGAAAACACCCAGATGTCCAGGCAGAAGTTTACCATCGAAGCAAAACCCTCATGGAAAACACCTACTAGGGCAGTGCAGAGAAGACACATGGGGTTGAACTACCTACACAGATGCCCCACTGGGGCACTGCCTAATGGAGCTGTGAGAAGAGGGCCACTGTCCTCCAGACCCCAGAATGGTAGATCCACTGACAGCTTACACCCTGCAACTGCAAAAGCTGCAGGCACTCAATGCCAACCCATGAAAGCAGTCTCAGGGGCTGTGCCCTGCAGAGCCACAGAGGCAGAGCTGCCCAAGGCCTTTGGAGCCTTACCCTTGTGTCACTGTGGCCTGGACATGAGACATGGGGTCAAGGGAGATTATTGTGGACCTTTCATATTTAATGACTGCCCTGCTAGGTTTCAGACTTGCATGGGGCCTGTGACCCCTTTATTTTGCTCAATTTCTCCCTTTTGTAATTGGTGTATTTATTTAATGCCTGTATCCCTATTGTGTCTTGGAAGTAACTAACTTGTTTTCTATTTTTACAGGCTTATAAGTGGAAAGGCTTTGCCTTGTCTCAGATAAGACTTTGGACTGTGGATTTTTGAGTTAATGCTGAAATGAGTTAAGACTTGGGGGACTGTTGAGAAGAAATGATCATATATTGAAATGTGAGAAGGACATGAGATTTGTGAGGGGCCAGAGGAGGGATGACATGGTTTGGATTTGTGTCCCCACCCAAATCTCATGTCAAATTATAATCTCCAATGCTGGAGGAGAAACCTGGTAGGAGGTGATTGGATCATGGGGGTGGACTTCTTCTTTGCCATTCTCATAAGAGTGAGTTCTCATGAGATCTGGTTGTTTAAAAGTATATAGCACTTCTCCCTTCACTCTCTTCCTCCTGCTCCAGCCATGTAAGATGTGCCTCCTTCCTCTTTACCTTCTGCCATGATTGTAAGTTTCCTGAGGCCCACTCCCATCCATGCCTCTTGTTCAGCCTAAGGAACCATGAGACAATTAAACCTCATTTCTTTATAAATTACCCAGTCTCAGGTAGGTCATTATAGCAGTGTGAGAGCAGACTAACACAGTGATGTGCTAGGATATCTGGTGGAAGAACTATCTAAGCAGCAAAGCCTTCAGGTTGCTTTGTGGTTACTTTCAACTACATATAGTGAGATGCTAGAGAAAAGAAATGACTTACTATGCAATTTATAATTCAAAGGAAATCAGAACAAAAAGATTTGAAAATTAACAGCCTGACTATGTAAAGAATAAAAAGCATGTCAGAGAGGCAATGCTAAGGGTATAGCCAAGTGACCATTTGTTAAAGAGATTAACATGAACAGAAAGAAGCCAAGTGCTATTCATCAAGACAATGAGAGAAAGACCCCACAATCATTCTGAAAATCTTCTAGGCTGCTCAGAACTCTAGAAGGGCAGAATGGTTTTGGGAGATGAACCTGGGGTACGGTACACTCCACAGGCTCACTGCCCAGGGCAACCATGGGACTCTGCTCCCTACATCTTAGCGTAGCATTCTTTGGCCAGCCCAGCTGTGGCTCAAATGGCCCCAAGAGCAGCTCAACCCACTGCTCCATTTGTGTAAGCCTTGGTAGTGTCCACATGGTGATAATTCTGCAGGTGCACAGAATGGAAAAACTTTGAAGAAAAGGCTTCTTTCTCCCATAAGATTTCAAAGGATTTCATAAAAAGCTTGGAACTCAGGTAGAAACTTGCCACAGAAGCAGAGGTGTCACAGAACCTCTACTAGGGCAATGCACAGTGGAGCCCTGGGGGCAGGGCTGGCACTGAAAACAGACCTTGAAGGGCCACCAGCATGGAACTCCAACCCATTAAAGCTGGGTGAATTGAGCCTAGCAAAGTCATGAGGACAGGGCTGCCTGAGGCGTTGGGAGCCCAACTCCAGCCACAGCGTATCCAGTAAGTGGGATATAGAGTTAAGGATGATTATTCTCCAGCTTTAAGGTTTAATGTTTTCTCTGCTGGGTTTTGGGCTTACTTGGGACCAGTTCTTTCTTCTTGTCTATTTATCCTCTTTAATGGAAATGTCTATCCTATGCCTGTCTGAACACTGTATTTTGTAAGCAGATAACTTGTTTTGATTTCACAGACTCACAGGTGAAAGGAATTTGCCTCAGGATGAATCATGCTTTCAGTCTCACCCACATATGATTTATACAAGACTCTGGACTTTGAACTTTTGAACTGATGTTGGAACAAGACTTCTGGGGCTGTTGAGATGGAATAAATGTGTTTTGAATTGTGAGAAGCACATGAGTTTTGAAGGACCAAGGAGGAATTCTATGGTTTGAACATCCCTACCAAAACTCATATTGAAATTTAATTACCATTGCAACAGTGCTGAAAGGCAGAATCTTTAAGAGATGATTAGGTCATGCAGGTTTCACACTCATGAATGGATTAATGCCATCATCATGGGAGTGAGCTAGTTACATAAGAGTGGGCTTCTTATAAAAAGGATAAGTTCAACTCAATTTCTTCTGTCACGTTAACTTGCTTCTACTTTCCACCCATCTGCCATGGGATGGTCTTCATCAGATGGCTAAGCCAATGCTGGCACCACACCCTTGGACTTACCAGCCTCCAGAACTGTGAGAAATAAATTTTCTTTCTTTATAAATTCCCTATTCTGTGGTATTCTGCTACAGCCGCAAAAAACCAAATAAGACAGCATCTCTAGGTAAACTTTATTTCCAGAGATGCAGACATGTACCAATTCACTTACAGAATACTATGCAATTATTGAGCTTAAAGATTAATGAAATCCAGTATGAATTCAGGCAACAAGACCCATAATTACAAAAGAAGTTTTTCACAGCAATTAATTGATATCAATGAAATATATCAAGGCTCTCTGGTAAAAATATTATCCTATCAAATATTTTCCTATCCTATATTTGATATGATAATCAAAATAATATCCTATCAAATATCAAATATTTGGAGAATAATCTTACTCCAAATCACAGTATATTGAAAATATTTTAAAATTGTACAAATTGGAGAACATAACTGGGACTTAAGGCAAGAAAAACATTCTTAGGCATGATTAAAATTATTTATTATTTGTAAATGTATGTAAAATTCTTAGAAGACTGAAAATACTATGTCAGCAGATACCTATGGGCATCATGGAACTAGGGCAATTTTTGAACCAGGAGTGAACAAAACTTTGCTCCAGCCTTTATAATCCAGGTTGGATCAAGCCCCGGCCATGTCAGGCATTCTCCAATGGATAAAAGAGGTATAGTAAATGATAACATAAAAAGAGGGGTGTTGACACATGCACTAACATGTTCAGTGTAGTACTACTGACAATAGCAAAGATACGAAATCAACCTAGGTACCTATCATTTGTGAATTAAAGAAAATATTGTACATATACACCACAGAATACTACGCAGCCATGAATAGAATAAAATTGCGCCCATGAACCCTCTGAATCTATGAAGTTGAAAAATTAAAAAAAAAAAAAAACAGAAATACAAAAACATAAAAAATAATCTTGGCTATTCTAACTCCTTTGCTTCTCTCTCTCTCTCTCTCCCTCTTTCTCTGTGTGTGTATGTATGTATATGTATATAATCTTAGACTTAGCTTAACCATGTCTATAAAACATTCTGTTGGAATTATGATTTATATGGCCTAAATTCTATAAGACATCAACTTATCAAAAAGAAAAATGTGTTCATCTGGGAATCAACCATCTACATTCCAGGAATAAACTCTCCCTAGTCATAGTATATTATCCTTTTTTAGTGATGACTTCAATCTTCCAATGTTTCATTTATAAATGTTTTGCATGTATAGTCATAAATAAAGTTTACATAGAGTTTTTATAAAGAGGAGCTTTGATATTAAATGGGTGAGGCGACACCACACAAAGCAAAGGGTAAATACAGAGAATAAGCACGACAAGGAGGCAAATCAAAACTGGGATGTACTTATAAGGCAACTAACAAGTACTAGAAGCCATTGAAAGTTTGTAAAAATAACTAAACATTGAGTCTTCCTTTAAATAGTTTACAATTTAATGAGAATATAGATACACAGCTAAATTACTACCATGTAAGAAAACTGGATAAGAAATAACATACTACTGAAGTACACAGAGGAAGAGATACTCCTGACTGACGGGATGGGGAAAATACCACTAGAATATTCCTTGTGAGCTGACCTTAAAGAAAGATGGGACTTGAGCATAAGGAAATGGCAGATCTGGGAAGGGCAGTCAAATCATAAGGAAGCAGTTGCAGTGAGGGAAGTGGAAAGGGTTTGGAAGCCAGCAGTTTAGTCCCAAAATTACACCATCAGACAGAGACCACCAACTATTCACTGCACTAACTTCCTTTCTGCGTCTAATTACATTGGAGCATCTATTGATTCAAATCAACCTCCTTAACAGGATCCCTAAAAAGAAAAGCCTTTTATTTGGCTGATAGGCTGTTGATCTCTGCCAAAAACTAAAAGGGGAAGTGTGATCAAATCCAAAGGGATGGCCAAAGAAAGATTTAGTGCTACAAATGTGAGAGAAAGCCCAAAGCAAACTCTAGGTACCAATAATTTGTGTCCTATACAGTGGGCATGGAATAAAAAAAAATTCCAAACAAGTAGAATTTGCTCCAAGTCATGTAAATATATATTCTTAAGATAGTATCTTAAGGAAACTACCCGAGACAAGAGGTCAGAGATTTTTCTGTGTTAAAATGTTTGTGTGGGCTGGGTGCAGTGGCTCACACCTGTAATCCCAGCACTTTGGGAGGCTGAGGCAGGTGGATCACCTGAGGCCAGGAGATCAAGACCAGACTGGCCAACATGGCAAAACCCTGTCTCTACTAAAAATACAAAAGTTAGCCGGGCATGATGGCAGGGACTTATAATTCCAACTACTCAGGAAGCTGAGGCAGGAGAATTGCTTGAACCCAGGGGGCGGAGGGTGCAGTGAGCCGAGATCACACCACTTCACTCCAGCCCAGGTGGCAGAGCAAGACTCCGTATCAAACAAAAAAAAAGTATGTGTGGAGTCAGATACATTTTTTAACATATGGAAAAAGGTAGAGAGATTTTAGGAAAAGTGCAGATTGAGTAGAACATACCCCTCCATGCATCATCTCTTTCTTTTTTATATTTCATTAAAGGAAAGGAAATATCACCCACCCTATTTCTATGTTGCTTTCTTGATCTACAGACTTTCATTCTCTATTGGAGGGATTCCATATGAGACCAGGACATTCAGCAGGAGCTTCTCATATATGCTCTTTGCTGAAGTGCCACCAGAATTCTGTCCCCATGGTTTGCCATGTCTATTTGAGACCTTGATGAGTCTTTATCCAGTACCAAGACACTTCCTAATCCCTTTTCTCTCCATTTAACATCCTTGCACGTTACATAAAGGACCCAATGATAAGCCTGATCCAATTTTAGGCTTGTTATGCTGTGCTAAAAGATATCTAGCAATGGGCAGTAAACTAAACATGAAGACAACCAGCCACTTAATCTCACACAGAATAACATACCGTTAAATGAATGTCATGATTGCTGTGACAGACACTGCATTTCAAATACTTTGACCACGGTGATAATAAAGAGCCCTTCAATGTCACTACTGTCTTAAATATATTATTTTTCTACTCTCCTTTTCTCTAACACATGACTGGAATAATGTTTGTTTTATGTAAAAGTATAAAAAATCAACAACAGAAGAAATATGCTCCATATATAATAAACCTGTAATTTGTACTGCCACGGCATGAGTGAGCCTTCATCCCAGGGCTGAAAATTCTGCTGAGATTTCCCTCAGTGGCCACAGTGGAACAGAGGTAATTAAAGCTAAATCTACTACCTTGTGAAATTTATTACTATACTTATCATAAGAAATTCCTGAAAAGGTGAAGTAACACTGGTTACAATGAGCTGCCTGGGATCTGTGCGGTCACTGCACGAGGTGGAGAAATAAAAGACCTCAAGCAAGGATCTTGTACTTCCAAAACCCAAGAACCACATTTTAATTCTTTTAGAGTAAATACAAACAAACCACACATTTTAAATTGATAACTGCCATCCTATTAAAGTCTAAAAAGCAAACTGCTTGCTAAGTTAATGGCCGTATATTAACTGTTACCCTTTCCTCAAGGCATTAATAATGCATATCATTTACTACACTTATGCGTAATAATGTTTGTATGTTTAGTATTGTTATAGCCCATGGGTCAAATTTGTTCTATAGACATTGATTTTTTTTTTACAAACTCCATTATGAAATTGATTTAGGTGCCAGTATTTTAAGTAAGTGGGATACTTCCTGTGAGGCACAGGCAGAGTGAGTGGGTATAGCAGGGAGACTCTCATAAGGCATGGTGCAAGGAGTGAGGGCAGAGAGAATGCAGCAGGCATACCATCAGCAAGGGGGACTCAGCAGGGTGCTGAGTGCATAGGGATTCTTGGTCAGCAGGCCTCCAGAGGGGAGGGAAGGGGAAAGTGTAAGTAGGTATGAATCAGCCCACATTTAGAGAGCTAGAGAGCAGGGGATGCTGGACTGGTGCAGTACAAGAGACAGAGATGGCCTGCATGGTCAGAAGACTGGTTACATAAAAGAAACTCCATATATACATAAGACCAGGTTTCTTACTCTCTAAGAGAGAGGTACAAATTTAGAAAGGGGGAGGGCCCAAATAAAGCCGGAGACACTGAATTGCAGTTGGAAGGGTCATGGTTTCAGATAGACAGATAATATAGATGTCTGTGTGTATAAATACTTGTATATACACGTGTGTTGTGTGTGTATGTGTGTACACACATATATAGTCTGTCCACTTAGAAGGCCTAGAAGCAAGACACCCTAGAAGCAAGGAATACGCCTGGAACCCAGATCTTAGTTTCTAAATGCCAATCTCCACCAAAAACAAACAAACAAACAAAAAAACCAGGATTTCTTGGAAAAAAAAATTGCTGATTCCAAGCTATTTGGGCAAGGAAAAGCATAACAAGATCCTAAAATATCTTGTACCAAAAAGGTAAAAATGTTGTCAGAGAATGATGCAGATCCATGGAAAGGACAAAAGAGTTAAGTCCTAGGAGTTTCCACTGGCTAAATTTGGGGCAACTGAACTCCAAAACAACTAACAGTAATGTACTGTAACCCACTGAATAACATAGGAATCCATAAGTACTTGCTGATATAATTAATTAAGAAGAAAAAATTTTTGCCAGGAGTGAGGGCAGAGAGAACATTTTGCAAAACGATTGTACAATGTCACAATACTCAAAAATTTTACCAAGTAGAATGCTAATTTATAAGTTCAGAAGGAATTCTAAATAATTTGTCAAATAGCAAGCATCAGAGTAACAGCTGATTTAGACAAGACGCACCAGTGGATAAAACTAAAAGGTCAAGGTTTGATGAGAAACAGGACATTTGCCATCTCAAAATATATCCCCACAAAATATTTATTAAGAAATATTACTTATTAAATATTTATTAATTTTAAGAGACAAAATATTTCTGTGTTTATACTAGAGATAATGGCATATCATCTGTTGAGCTCTGCCATCACAAAGTGATAAAAGTTAACATCACTAGCAGTGGCACAAATTAACATGATGTGGATTCTGACAGTATACACTGGGCATCACTTACTTCTGTAATAATCTTCCCAGAAGCTAATTATTAACGTGAAGCTAATTATGAGAAAAGTATCAGGCAAACCCAGAGTGAGGGACACTCTATAAATAAACACTGGGCAGTACTCCTTAAAAGTGTCAAGATCATGAAAGGCAAGAAAACACTAAAAAACTCTTCCAAGAGAGTTAGTTTAAAGAAACTAATGAAACTGACAACTAGAGGCAACATGTGACTCTGGGTTGGATACAGGCCATTTAAAAAACACAATTAGGGTACATGCTGCAGACATTTTCTCTAGGCCTGTAACTTGTCTTTTCCTCCCCATTCACAGAGTCTTTTGCACAGCATAAGTTTTTGTCATAGGCAAAAGTTGGGGGTCTGTGAATTAGATGGTAATACGGGATCAATGGTAATTCACTGACTTTGACGAAAGGAACTATGGCTGTGTAGGATACTGTTGTTTTTGGATACTAATGGATGGATGGATAGATGGATGGAGGGATGGATGAATGGATGCATGAATGGATAGAGGCATGCATGGATGGAGGCATGGATGCATGCACATATAGACAGAATAATAAAGTAATTGGGAAATCCAGGTGAATGGTATATAGCAGTTCTGTATATTATTATTAAAGCTTTTTGTAAGGTTAAAATTATTTCAAAATTTAAAATACACAAAATAAAATTGGGAAACTTTACTAAAATATGAATTTAATCTTTTCTTGAAAATCTGATATGGGGACATGGGGCCCACATTCTCCTGTGACTCATGTGCACTGGAGTTGACAGCTACTTCTTTAGGTCTCATGTATTCTATAATTCAGCACAGTGCTCACCACTCCTTACTGTTTTATACCTTGCCTACTTAACTTGTATGTTCCCTGATCCATCTCGGCAAGAACATGAGTCTGTGGCTTCTGCCTTCAAGTGTGTTTATTCTGACAGAGGCAGTGAGGCAGTGTGCTTTTTCTAGGTAAGCCTGTGAAAGGGGATAATTTTTAGTTGAAGTTTTTAATTATGTAATTATGGAATCACTTGCAATTGTATGTATATATATATTTACACACACACACACACACACAGAGAGAGAGAGAGAGAGAGCGTGAGCCCTTGCATCATGTACTCAGTCTTCCTTGACAGCAACATTTTGTAAAACTATTGTACAATGTCACAACATAGATGCAATCTACCCATCTTATTCAGCTTCTCCCAGTTTTACCTGTACTCATTTGTGCATGTGTGCGTGTTTTGTTTTATGCAATTTTACCACATGTGTAGGTTCATGTATCCATCACCACAGTCAGGACACAGAACTTTCCAGTCAGACAAGAATCCCTTGTATTGACTTTCTATAACTACATCCACCCCCAACCCCCATCACTCACTCTTGGCAACCACCAAACTTTATTCTATTTCTTCAATTCTGTCATGCCAAAAGAGTTACATAAGTGGAATCCTACAGTATAAACCTTTTAGAATTGGATTTTTACTCAGAATAATTCCCTGGAGATTCAGCCAGGCTTTGGTGTGTGGCTGTAGTTGTTTCCTTTTCATTGCTTACTAGTATTCCATAGTATAGAAATATGACAGTTTGTTTAAATATTCACCCCCCTTTGAAGGACATCTGGGGTGTTGCCAATTTGGAGCTACTATAAATAAAGCTGTTATAAGCATTTGTGTACAGCTTTTTGTAAGAAAGTAAGTTTTCATTTCTATGGGATAAATGTGCAAGAGTACAACTGTTGGGTTGTATGGTATACGTGTCTGATTTTTTAAGAAATAGCCAAACTGTTTCCCACAGTGGCTATGAGTCATTTCACACAATGTATGAGTGATTCACTTTCTCCAAATCCTTGCTAGCATTTAGCATTGTCACTAGCTTTAATTTTAGCCATCCTGAGAGGTGTATGGCGATTTCTTGTGTGGTTTTAATTTGCATTTTTCTGATGGCTAAACAAGTGTTAAAAATCTTTTCATATTCTTCTTTGCCATCCACATATCCACTGCAATAAAATATCTATTCATGTTTTTTTTTCAAGATAGAGTCTCACTCTGTCACCCAGGCTGGACTATGGTGTCATGATCTCGGCTCACTGCAACCTCTGCCTCTAGGGTTCAAGCAATTCTCCTCCCTTAGCCTCCCGAGTAGCTGGGACTACAGGCACCCGCCACCACACCCAGCTTTTTTTTTTTTTTTTCCCCATAGAGACAGAGTTTCGCCATGTTAATCAGGTTGCTTTCGAACACCTGACCTCAAGTGATCCACCTGCTTCGGCCTCCCAAAGTTCTAGGATTACAGGCATGAACCACTGCGCCTGACCTTTATTCATGTTTTTTGCCCATTTTCTAATGAAACTGATTAAATTTTTTACTATGGAGTTTTAAGAGTTTCTTTCATGTATTCTGGATACTAGTCCTTTCTTGGATACGTAGTTTGCAAATATTTTTTTCCCCATCTGTAGTTCGTCTTTTCATTCTCATAACAGTTCTTTTGCAAAGGAAGTTTTTAATTTGGATGAGGTCCAATTTATCATATTTTCCTCTCTTGGATTGTGCTTTTGGTAGAAAATCTAAGAACTCTTTGTGTAGCCCTAGATCCCAAAAAATTTCTATTTTGTCCCAAAAGTTTCAAAGCTCTATGTTTTATATTTAAGTTCTAGATCTATTTTCAGTTAATTTTGGATAAGGGTGGTTAGTTTTACGTCAAAGTTCATCTTTTTGGCCTATGAATGCCCAATTACAACAGCACCATTTGTTGAAAAGGTTATCTTTCTTCCATTGAATTGCTTTTAAACCTCTGTCAAAAATCAGTTGAACATATTTGTGTGGGTCTATTTCTTGGTTACCTATTCTGTTCTATCAGTCTACATGTCTATCCCTCTGCCAATACAATGTCTTGATTATTTCAGTTATGTAGTAGCCCTTAATATTGAGTAGAATTTTTCCTCCTACTTTGTCTTTGTCATTGTTTTAATTATGATAGGGTCTATGTATTTCCATATAAATTTTAGAATAAGTTTATCTATGGTCCTAAGAAAAACATGCTGTAGAAATTGCAGAAAATTGCATTAAACCTATAGGTTAATTTGGTGAGAACTGACATGTGTACTGTGTTGAGTCTTCAAATCCATACATACAGTACATCTTTCCAAGTATTTAGTTCTTTTGATTTATTTCAGTAGTATTTTATAATTTTAAGCATACAGATCCTGTATGTGTTTTGTTAAGTGTATACATACATATTTCATTTTCTTTGGAATGATTATAAATGTTGTGTTTTGAATTTTGATTTCCAAATGTTCACTGTTAGTATATAGAAATGTGATTGATATTTATGTGTTGATCTTGTATCTTGTGACCTCACTGAACTCATTTATTTGTTAGAGCAGTTTCTTTGGTTGATGTCTTGGGATTTTCTATGTATATAATTATGTCATCTGCAGATAAAACGAGTTTCATTTCTTTATGAGTTGTACGCTTTTTATTTCATGTTCCTTATTGTACTGGCTAGAACTTCCACTTCTACTTGCATAGCATTGTCGAGAACAGACATCCTTGCCTTGTTCCCAATCTTAGAAGAAGAGCATTCCGTCTGTGACCATTAATTATAATATTAGCTGTAGGTGTCTTTGTGGATGTTCTTTACCAAGATGAGGTAATTATCTTCTATTCGTAACTTGACGAGCATTTTTATTGTGGAGTAGGTGTTGAATTTTGTCACAAATTTTTTCTTCATCAACTGATATGATCATATGATTTTTTTCCTTACCCTGTTTATATGGCAAATTACACTGATTGATTTTGGAATGTTAAACCAGCCTCACATATCTTGAATAAACCCTATTTGGTCAAGGTATATAATTCTTTTTACACATTGTTAGAATTCATTTGCTGATATTTGAAGGATTCTTACATGTAACTTCATGAGACATATTGGTCTGCAGTTTCCTTTTTTTCATACTATTGTTGTCTGGATTTGGTATCAAGGTAATAAAGCCCACATAAAATCAGTTGAGAAGTGTTCCCTCCTATTCTATTTTCTGAAAAAGATTATGTAAAGTTGGTATTAATTCTTTAAATGTCAAAATTACTCAGTGAAACTGTTAGAGGTTGTGGAGTTTTTTTCAGATTTTAAATCACAAATTCACTTTCCTTAATAGTTATTAAACGATTCAAATTGTGTATTTCAGCTTGATTAAGTTTTGGTAGTTTGTGATTGTAAAGGAACTGATTCCTTGTGGTTGTCAAATCTGTAAGTATAAAGTTGCTCACGGTATTCCCTTATTATCATTTACACGGCTACAGGAGCCATAGTAACAACCTTTGTTTCATTTCATTTCTGATGAGGGTAATTTGTGTCTTGTTATCAGTCCTGCTAGAGGTTTATTAATTTTATTGATTTTTTTTCAAGGAATCAGCCTTTTGTTTCATTTATTTTTTCTACTGTTTTCCCATTTTCAGTTTCATTGATTTCTGTTCTTTTTATCATTACTATTTCCTTCCTTCTGCTTGCTTTGGGGTTATTTTCTTCTCTTTCAAGTTTCTTGAGGTAGGAAATTAGATTATTGATTTGAGACCTTTCCTTGTTTCCAATGTAAGCATTTAATGCTATAAATTTCCCTTCCAGCATTGCTTCGACTGCTTAGGACAAGACACTTTCATTTCCAAGGCCTTATATTCACTGAACCTGATTTCCCAGATAATTTTTTTCCCAGAACCCTATATCCAGAGTTTTAAATACCTTCTATACTTTCCCCTATTAAACTAGACTATCTTAAAAGAGCCTCATTAAACTCATTCTCATTAAGGTGTGAGCAGGGTCATTCATTTCTTAACAGGGCATCCAACTTCCCTTGGAAGGAAGCGAGCTCCATCACTGCACTCAAAAATCACGCCTGTTAAATATCAGATCATCTTAGTTGATTTGATCTACGCAGATCACAGATAATCCAGAGCATGACCACCAAATCTTTATCCATATTTATAATAAAGACACTAAAAACAGACATCAAACATAGAAGTTTCAAGGACAAACCAGAGGAAGCACTAGTAAAAACTTGCATGAGTAGATACAATGCATTGGTCCTCAATGTGTTGTCCCTGGCCAGCATCACTGGCATCACTTGGGAACGTCTCAGAAATGCAGATAGATTCTTGGGCCTTGCTCCAGACCTCACCTGCATTGAAGTCACCTAGAAGGCACTGGTACAGCACAGACTGCTGCGTAGGACCTGGTGACTTCTAGGTGACTTCATTGCAGCTAATGTTTGAAAAACACTGCTCTGGAGGGCACAAAACATGCCAATTGAGGTTCTTATTCAGAATCCAGAAGGTCTAGTAACCTGACAAAATGCTGTGTAGGCCAACTCAGGCTCTCCACACTGCCATGTAGAATTGGATCATTATCTGAAACAGATCTGACGAGATCATTTAATCAAGGCAATGGCTATCTCATGAGAAGGTCAAAATTAATATTTAATGAAAGGTAGATACACTAATATAGTCACATCATGGCTATCTGTGGCAAAAATAAATGTTCTAAGGTATATTCTAGCCCTATCTGCTCAAGCAAATTGCAAAAAGCTTCTGAAGTATAATCTATTGTAAATTAAAATTTTATCCACACCTTAACATGTATACTGTGGCAGTATACTTCTATTTTACATTCTTTCTTAAAACTTCTAAAAATTTTCTCTTTAATCATTTATATGCACATACACTAGGTTCTTAAAATGTCATGAAACTGCTTATAAAAACACATACCATATCCAATATCTCTTCCACCCCAGAAATAAAAATGTACTCTAGGAATGCATTTAAAGTGATAATTTCTGCCACTAGTTCAGCTTCGAGTTTAACAAGTATTTGTTAAGTTTACCAGCAAAGTACTAGCCCCCATGTAAATAAAAACATACAAGCTACAAAACAGGATCCCTGTGCCCAGCAGGGGTGTGTTCAGTGTAGCGAGGACATGGCCCAGCTTTAAACAGTTGCTAGAGCATCCTACTCACGCAAGGCTGGTCTGAATTCTTACCACTGGAAAGGAGTTCAAGGTCCTAGGGTTTCTTCTCTTACTGATTCATATTACACAAAAGTTAGCCCATCACTCAGTCATGGGCCATAGAGGGGCTGCACAACACTGCTGTGGTATTTCAACGAGGGAATGGAAGCCTACGCAGATGCCAGAAGGAGAATCCAAGCTCCCTTTCCTTTATTTGAACTATTGTTCTCAGATGGGATCTGGATGAGGGTGCTCACACCTGCACTCACTAAAATGTGACCAAATAGTTGGTTATCTGAGCTCAACCAGCCCTCAAGCTATCGTCTTTTAATTAGCACATTTGCCACAGGTGCAGCATCTTATTGGAAGAGTTTATTAGCGGGAAGGAGGGAGAGAGAAGCCAAGGACCTTCCTTCCGCAGTGGGACCTTTTTTTTCTGCTCATTAAGAAATCTGTCAGCAGAAAACCGGCAGAACTGAAAGCAGCTGATGTTCACACCAGTGAATTTTGCTACTTGTTAGCAGCTTTGATGAGAGGGGGAAAATAGAAAGGGAAAAAAGGTCCTGTGAGGAGAAAATTAAGTCAGATTTTGTTCTTGCTGCTGGATTTCTACAATCCTTGCTCTCCTTAGCATGCATTGTCATGGAAAATTCCAAGTTCTTTGTAGAAGAGTTCACTCTATTCCCTGATGCTTTACTCCTAATTTCCCCCTTCCTCCTTCTTTTATTTTTCATTTTTATTTATTTTTTAAAGACGAGGTCTCACTGTGTTGCCCAAACTGCAGTGCAGTGGCTATTCACAGGTGCAATCCCACTACTGATTAGTATAGGAGTTTTGATCTGCTCCATTTTCAACCTGGGCAGGTTCACCCCTACTTAGGCAACCTGGTGGTTGCCGCTCCCAGGAGGTCACCATATTGATGCTGAAATTAGTGCAGAAACCCCATTAGCATAGCACAATACAGCCCAGGACTCCTGGGCTCAAGTGGTCTTTTAGTCTCAGCCTTCTGAGTAGCTGGAACCACAGGCACACACCATGGCACCAGGCTCTCCTCGTTTTAATTAAGTAGTTTATAAAACGTGGACCACAAAAGCTACAGCAATTGGAAATTCAATGGACAAAAGAAGTATATACAGACCCTTTGTCATTGCTCTCAGTCTCACACAAACCAGGTTTTAGGAAAAGAAGTTTGAGATCAAAAGGAAAACTTAGGGTTGGAATAAAATAAAGCAAAGTCCCAAGCCAGAGTTCAAACTCAGACCTTTCTGCCACTTTTGTTTCCAACATGAACAAGCAGGGAATATATCAATAACTACAAGGATCTTACGATTTTATAAAAGGAATCTAAAGGCAAGATAACCGAGCCCCTATAAATGTTTGAATACATTCTAGAACATCCCAGAATGGTCTACTTCTTTATTAAGCACTACTTGAGTGTGGTCAGGTGACTATAATAGAAAGCACAAATCCAAATACGGTTTCTTTTTATGCTATCAATAGTATCTTTTGGGATATAAAATATACATATTCATAGAAAAAACTATGGAATCTAGATTTCCTAGGTTAGATAATGCCTTTAGAGTCTGTAGCCTTTAGGTAATGCTTTCTCTCTTTAGGGTACTGATTCACCATTATGTTAATACTAAGAATAATAGACCTTGCAGATGTAACCATAATCTTGGCAGATGCTTCCTTCTAGGTTAATGTTGCTACGTAAGCACCACATCTTTTTCAGCATACACAACACATGCAAATTGATCACAAATACATACTGGGAATAAGAAGATTTTTCTCTCTGCAGAGCATTAATAAATTCAGTCTTCAGGTACACTTCTCAACCTTTAATACGTTTCAGAAAAAAATTAATAAATCCCCCCCTTCTTTTCCTTCTATCCTTCTTCCCTTTCTCCTTGTCTCTCTCTAATATACAGAGAAGGGTAAGGTGAGAGACTCTCCTTCCTCACTCCACTATAATGATTATAAACTTTCTCTTTCTGATTAAAATGAGGATGCGAAAATGCAAGATGTTTTGATGCAAAAATATTTTCAAAGTGAACCAAATGAGGTCAAGAGACTCATTGAGAAATAACATTTCCTACATTTACAGTCTATTTGCCTTACTCTTATAAAACAGAATTGCTTATTCAAATTCCCCCAAGTTTTGAAGTTTCACACAGGTTTTAAAATCTGCTAATATTCTTGAGAGAACTAAGGTGGTAGCCTTCCCAGGTGATAATATACCATGCCCCGTAACATTTGAAAATGAATACTGTACATAGTGACCAAAATAGATGGCGGGACAGCAGTTTAAAGTCACCCCATGCTGCTGCTCCTAGTATCACTCTGCCAATGTAGTTGATAGCTTAATCAACTGGACTTTTCTCTAGCACCTACTAGTAACCTTCAATAAAAAGCAATTCACTGTAATCAGAAAATGCGAAGTGCTTCTGGCATGACTGCATTACTAAACCTGATGCTTCCAAAGTTAACCTTCTGGGGTGCTAACAACATCAAAGTGCCATAAAAGTGATAGAGAAAAACTCCAAGAGCAAAGAACTAATTAGCTCCATCGGGATATGCCAGACAGGAAGAAAAGGTTTCGAAGGGTACGGTGTAAATCCTTAGGTAGGGAAAACTGTAAACATGAATCACTTCTTCAGTCTAAATCCAATCTTTTAGAGCAGACATTTGGGATTGCCTGCAAAGTCACAGGGCACTGATGGACAACTTTGTGTGTGGGAAGTTCCTGCAATCCAAGACAGTCATCTATTTGAGAGCTACCCACATGCAGGAGATGTGTGAAAACTCACCAACTGAGAACAGAAGTTGATGTGTAGACCCTTTTTCTCCTGGAGGAGACTGGGAGACTATTTATTCTGTGGGCCCAGGTCCAATATTTCTCTAGGAATTCTCTTTTCTACCTTTATTAGGCCAAAGTTCTCTGTAATATTTGTTCATTTAGCCATGATCAATTTTTCTTCCCATTACTGTTTTGTTCTCTAGCTCCCCTCTCCCTTTTCTCATGTTTAGATAGAACACGTTTGCCATCATTCGTGGTAAACTGACCACTTGTCACACGTGCCAACCCTCAGTCTTGGGATGAAACTGGAGACATTCAGAAACGTCTTTTGGCAAACTGGTTTACCTGGCTCTATATCTGCTGAAATTTATAACCCCTCTTGGTGAGAAAAAGAAATAGAATGTCTTGGTGAGACAAACAGCAGGAATGCTGATACACAAATGGAAGAAATAAACCTCTAAGGTCAGTGACAAAGGGGGCAAAAATAAAACCTGTGATGATTTCTCATTATTGGTGTCATCCCTGAGACCAAAATTCCCTCTGTGGACACTGGTAGCTCCAATGACAGCAGGAAAATAAATCCATGTTCTTATATTGTCCCCCACACAATTAGACATTATAATGTCCAAACCCTATTTCCTAAAGCCTTCTGAGCCAGCCTTCTTCTCACCCTACCTCTAAGGGGATCTCCAGATTTGAGGCTTCTAACCTCAGAGGGCCCCATTCCTATCTTCCCCTCCCCAGCCCTCATGCATGTTATCTACAGAAAGATATTCTTGCCAATTTCCCAAGCCTTAGAGATCAAGACACATCATTTAAAAATAGTTTCTTTATCCACGTCTGTTAAACACATAACTAAAGGGACAAACATCACAAACTGTATCTCAACCTTTTTTACATTGTCACTTCCCCAAGGAGTCTTTTAAGATTTTTTTTTCTAATTACACCCCCAGTAAAATTTTAATACCATAAATATTCTATATATCTATTTATCTGATGTATGTTTATCTATGCTTTATACACTAAAAGAGTAAGTTTTCTTCACACACCAAGAACCAATTTTCGCCCACTTAAGGAAGATATTCTATACTCCCTGTTGCGAATACATGCTCTTGAAGCATGCAACAATTAAGGTCATTTTACCAGAAGCATTAAACTATTTCTTTTCTAATGTACAGTGAAGTATAAACCATCAGAAACACCAGCATTTTTATACATCAGTCATCTGTATTAAAATGGTCCAAGACTGGGCCTGGTAGCTCACACCTGTAATCCCAACACTTTGGGAGGCCTCGGTGGGTGGATCACTTGAGTCCAGGAGTTCAAGACCATCCTGGGCAACATGGCAAAACCCAATTTCTACTAAAAACACAAAAAAAATAGCCACATGTAATGTCGCATACCTGTAATCCCAGCTACTCGGGAGGCTGAGGTGGGAGGAACACCTGAGCCCAAGGATGTCAAGGCTGCAGTGAGCCAAAATTGTGTCACTGCACTCCAACCTGGGCAATCTGAGTGAGACTCTGTCTCAAAAAACAAAATTTAATAAAAAACTAAAGCAGTCCAGAGCAGCAAAGTTTTTATCTCCCGAGATTCTAAAACTTACTCTCTACGGCCTTTTCCTCATCTTCCATAGTAAATTCTATAGAATTAGTGATTATTACTGTCAAGTTAGTGCTGACTCTCCTATCCTTTTTTTAATTTTAATGCATTTTACTTATATACTAAGACACAGATACAGTTAACCCATATCCCACTCCAGAAACTGAACAAATGGACTCACTTCTTGCCGTTTGAAGTTCTGGACATATTCTTCAAACTGTTCATCTTTTGTCTCATCAGCTTTCCCCAGCTTCTGGAGGACCTAATTTGCAAATAAAACAAAATGGTTTAATTTAATAATGTTTTCAAAGGAAGATGTGAATTTTCTGTTAATGGAGAAGGCTGCGGTTTTGCTCTGAGGAGCACAGCAAAAACTATCAGCACTCCTAGTTTTTCTGTTCTGGAAGCATCTTGGCTTGGCAGCTCTAGAGCTGAACAAAAAAAACACCTGAATCCCAGTCCTGCCCCTCACAGGCTGTGTGGCTTTGAGCAAGTGTTGTGCTACACTGCACTTATTTCTTTATATAACTGTTTCCTTTAGCAGGCTGGGCATGACTTAGAGACAGAAGCTATGCCTTACTTGTCTTTTTGTCCAAAGCATCTGGCACAATGCTGAATGCACAATTGGTACTCAACTGCTTGTGAATGGTAGACCAAAGCTGTCTGACTAAAGTATTCATCTACTTTAGCGGTCCCAACCTTTTTGGCACCAGGGACCAGTTTCATGGAAGACAATCTTTCCACTGACCAGAGGGTGGAGCGGGAAATGGTTTCAGGATGATTCAAGCATGCTACATTTATTGTGCACTTTATTTCTATTATTATTACACTGTAATATATAATGAAAGAATTATAAAACTCACCATAATGTAGAATCAGTGGGAGCCCTGAGCTTGGTTTCTTGCAATTAGATGGTCCTATCTGGGGGTGATGGGAGACAGTGACAAATTGTCAGGCATTAGATTCTCATAAGGAGCACACAACCTAGATCCCTCACATGCACAGTTCACAGTAGGGTTTGCACTCCTATGAGAACCTAATGCCGCTGCTGATCTGACAGGAGGTGGAGCTCAGGCAGTAATGCTCCCTCCCCTACTGCTCACCTCCTGCTGTGTGGCCTGGTTCCTCACTGGTACCATGAACTGGTACCAGTCTGAGGCCCAGGGGTTGGGGACCCCTGATCTACTTCATAGGGACAGTATTAGAAGCCAGGATGATGGTAAGTTCCCTCTCACTATCTTCTGATACTCCCTTCAACTCAATTAACACTCAGAGAAGTCATGGGATACACAAGACCCCATGCTAAACACTGGTCATCCAGAAATACTATAAAACAAGGCCCTAACACTTAATCCTAAAAAAATGTATACTCTAGTGGAATAGACAAGACAGATCCACAAATAACAAATCAAAGATAAGTTAAAGACACAGCATAAAGTTTCTTTGGGACAGAGGACCTAAGTAATAAATTGTACTTGCTGCCTTTGAAAAGTAGGACAGAAAGAAGATAACTAATATTATACTTTAGAAATACATGAAGAACTCATTTTCCTGAGTAACAAACGATAAACTTGTCTTTTTTACTAGATATTTTCATAGCTCACATATTTTCCCCAAGATTCATTTATAATGTTATATTAATAAATAAACCTAAGTATCAAAGTATTTACCCAATAACTCAGAGTCCATGCAAGAAATAAATTTTCTTTGAAGCAAAAGTAATTATTCCCAATGAAAAATGATTTTTTATTCTATTCTAAAAATAGTGGTTCATAAAATATGCTAGTATTTTTTTCCTTTTCTCTGTCATTAACAAAGATATATTTTAAAAACAAAATTGTATACAGATTCACACATTACCAATTATTCCATATCATCCAATTTCATTTCATAGACCAATACTACATGTAATATGAAATGTTATTTTTCATTGTAAATGTATTATTTTTCAAAAGCTAGAGGAATCTAGTATCATAAATATTAAAAGGACATATAATTACTACATATATAATACTCTCCTGTCACTTACATGAGTTTCTTATATATACATATGTAATGAAATTACATATATACATGAAATTATGTATATATGTAAAAAGACTATAACTATGTTAAAAAGTTAATAGTGGTTATTCTGGATGATAAGATTAAGGGTGATCATTATTTTCTTCTTTACAACTTTCTGTATTTTCCATAGTTTTCTCAATAAAGTAACAAGAAAATTCATTAAGATAAATACTTAAGAGTTTATCATACTATAGAGTTTTTATAAGAAATGCACATATTAGATTTTAGTACAAGTAAGTGGATGTGTTAGTGGCTGGTTAAAAACTCCCATCATAAAGATATTGATAAGCAAATTAATATAAACTAAAAATAAGTCTTCCAGAGGCAACCATGAGGGACCTATACCTGATTGAGTGGCTCACATGTAAGATAAAGGCATGAATAGTGCCCACTTCACAGTGTTGTATGGAACCACCAAGGATACACATGGAAATACTAAGCTATGATGACCAGCATATAGTTAATGCTCAACAAAGAATATCTATTATTATTATAGATATTTTCATCTCTCCCCTAGCCCCCTACCCTCCAACAGGCCCCAGTGTGTGATCTAACCCCACTGAACTTCACCAGTGTATAAGCGTATACTGACAAAAAGCCAGGGATGATGTTGAAAACATTACATGACCAAAATCAGGATTCACAAAATACCTTATTTAACAAGATAAAATTCAACAAGGATAAAATTTAGAACAAAAACATAACTGTACAAGCACCAGATTTATTATTCAACTTTCAACCAAAATGCAACAAGACCGATGTTAGGGATGGGTGGTTTCCACCCTTAAGTAGAAGTAAGGGATGACTTTAACAGATAGTCAATATGAGCCAGCAAAGTGATGCTGCTGCCAAAGCATCTAATGTAATCTCAGGCTGCACTGACAAAGCCTAACAGTTACCAGGTAAGTGGTCCTAGACACTCTCAGAGGTAAACAAGTTGGTAAACACATAAATACACAGACAATCTGGAGCCAATTAAAGGAGCTCTCAAAAAGGCAAAGAGAGTTGACACTATGTAATAAGAACAACACTTGATATGATTTGGTGTAGTAGCAGAGAGAAGAGAAGACCCAGGGAAAAGAGCACAGCCATCCTCAAACACTGGAAGGACCATCACAATAAAGAATGATCAAACTTGCTCTGCCAGGAAACTCACATCAGCAGGTAAAAGGTACATTAAAAATCTGTTCTCACAATAAGTTTTCATCGTAGTTTTCTGGAAATTAAATAGTTCGTTGCTAGAGTTAATAAACTTATCATTCTAGAAGTTATATGAGCTTAACCATTAGTTAGGGTCCCAGAGAAGAGACTTCCTCATCAACCAGGTAAATAGACTAAGTCACATTTCAAATACATTCTAATTCTGAGAATCCATAATAAATTTATTAAGTTAGACATTTTTCCTAGTGAAGAATGCAAATCACAATGAACAGTAGCAAAGAAGAAATGCTCTTCATATTTACTAAAGATTGTATGTCAAACACTGGGCTAAGGGGCTGCAGGAATAATAGGCTGCATTCTAAGGACTGATCATTCAATAGTATTTAAATTCAGGGTGGGAGGTGTGGAACTGGAGTGAACAAGGGTGGCGTGATAGGCAGAGGGCAGATTACAGAAAGGCTTAGGCAGCAAGACTCAGAACTTTGATTTTCTTGTACAGACCATGGAGAGCCAATGAACTGTTTCTCTGGAGGGAGCCACATGGAGAGGTCTACACTCCTTGGTGACAATGTTAGGGACAGATTAGAAGAAAGCAAGATAGGAATAATGAGACCAATTAAGAGTTTTTTTTTTAATTGTCCAAGCAATAAATGACAGAACCAGAGCTAGGGAACAGATAAATCTTTAAGAAATATAATACACAGTACATAATGGCTTATCAGATGAAAAGGATGAAGAACAGAACAGAGTGAAGGATGATCTCAGATTTCTGTGGGAGAGACTGAGTAAGCATTGATTCCTTCAAACAAATTAGACATCATTTTGGACATATAGGGTTTGAGACAGCTCTGTGGCAACCAGGTAGAGATACAGTAAACAGCATAATATGGCCAAGGTTATGAGAGATGCTCTGAAATACAGTTACACTTTGGAAATCACCAGAGTATGGTGGTAGTAAAGCTACTAGAGTGTATGAGAAAGCCCAGAGAAAATATGATATATAGAAAGAAGTAGACCAAGGACAGTCCAGAAAAATCATTATTTGAAAAATGGGCAGAGGAGGATAATCCTTGACAGGAGACTGGGGACCCTGAGGTATGGTCAAACCAGGAGCAAATTCATAGAAACCAAAGGAGACAGTTTCAATTGCTACAGAGAACTCAAGCAAGTTAAAAACCAAAAGCCCTGAAAGCGTCTACTGGATTTAGCAGCCAGAAGGTCCCTGGGGACCTTGCCAAGGGCTATTAGTGGAATGGCAGTCAGAAAGCAGATCACAGTAGATTGAGCAAATAGGAGGAGAGGAATCAGAAGAGCAAATAGGTTCTTTTTCCAGAACTTGGGGGCATGAAGATTCAAAGGAGCAATACCTGACCCTGTTTCTAGGCTAGAGAGAACTGACCACAGAAAGGAGGCAAGAGCTATGAAGGTGTCACACAGCAAAAGTTTCAAATGAGGTGGCAATGGTGGCATCTCAGATTCACCAGAAAGGATCCACCTTGCTCAGGGAGAGGCACAACTATTCCTCAGAAACAGGAAGGATTTCTGAGAAGGCAGGGAAAATTGCCTGTGTAAACCACGCTGGAAGGAACGCACACACAGCAAATCCATCTCTCCTGTGGGGTAAAAGACCGGATCATCTTCTGAGCAGCAGTGGGGCAAGGTCATGGGAAAGGTCCTGAGGAGAGGGGAGTGATTCAGATGTGGAACTGGAAAAGATGAGAACCAGAAACATGTGGCATGACTTTTAGATGAAACTGAAGGCCCCACTGAGACAAAGACCACGATGTGCAGTTGCCTGCATGTAAGCAGCTTTGTGATTTTTCTCCAGCAGGCTCAATGGAGGTGTTAAGAGTGATCGCTATAAGAAAAGATCTTAAGGCACCAAAGACAGTGAAACCTAGAGGTGAGATGAGTAAAAACGTCTTTTGCCTTGCTCTATGTCATGAGTATCTGACAGTGTGTTGATAATTTACATGACCTCTCTCATTAACCACTCCTTTGGCAGTGTTGAAAACACCAATTAAACCTGAATGGTGTGGCACTGTTGATATTACAGGAGGATTACTGTGTATTTATGTATTTGATATGCAGATTTTGACATCAACATGACACATCTTCCACCTACAGACAAAAGGAAGAAAGTTCTGTGCCTTGCGCATTTTGGTTTAAGATTTGAATCTTTTACTTCAAAGATAATTTCATCTACACTGACACTTTCGTATTCTGAAACAGTAAGATTTGTGTTGTTACTTTTAGTGCTGCAGCTTTTCAAATGCAAAATAATATACTACGTTGAATAAGCTTTTCAAATTTCACTTCGTTTCAGTGAGATTTTGACATGTTGTGTTAGGGCTGTGTGCTCCTTCTCCGACCCTCACCCCAAGCTCAAAAGTTCTGATCTAGTCCTAAGAGGCATGAGATGATATAGGCAAGTAAAAAATTAAATAGGAAGGAAAAGGATGACTATGGTAACTTGGCATATTTCATCTTAAATCCTCTTTCAATTTCTTCTAAGGCAGTTAGTTCCTCAGCTTGGGTGGCAAGAGCTGCCCCAATGATATAGGTCTCACATTCTCTTCTAGGGCAATTGCCCATGTATAAAGTGCCCAAGTAAAGTCTCTAAAAATTGAGAACTCTTTGATTTGGGCAGTTTCTCCAGACTATAAAGCCAAAATTCTGATCCAGTTTCAAGTCTTCACAGTCCAATACAAACTAAATCCTACTATAGTAAGAGAATAATTGCCTTCTCTTAACATTTTAAATCAGGAATAGAATATTGTGTTGGCAGCTTTCAAAAAAAAGTGTTTGGCATTTTAAGTCAAAGACAAGGTTCACAATATTCCACTCCACACAGTAATAACTTCTGTTAATCAGGGGAAAAGATTAAAGAAAAGTCAAGCTATGAGAAGGTGTGACCCCAAGCAAAAAAAAACAAAAAACAAAAAACTAGTCCTACAATCAGAAATGACACAGTTGATGAGAGGAAAGGCCGCAGATCACAAAGCAGTTCAAGATGAAGGCCAGAAGTCAGGCATGGCTTGTTACTGGGACAAGAATGATGGTGGGGTTGGCCACCAGGATGCCTTAGTGGGATTTATCCATTGGATGAGGGCTCCAATTAGACAAATTTCCAACTCTGGGTGACTCATGCTTCCTTGAGCCAGACTCTAAAAGTCAAGAAGAAAATCATACAATTTAGTCTTCTTTAACAAGGAGACACCTCTCCCTTCACACTTTGTTCTTACAAAAAAAAAAAAAAAAAAAGAAGAGCACATAAAATAATGTATACATTATCCATGTAGTTAATCCAGGAGTAAACCAAATCAGATGGCCATGGCCTCTTCTGGACAGGACATGGAGGGACGATGTTCCACTCGTGCCCATATCTAGATGATTCATTCATTCATCAGTCCATGTACCCACCTATCCATCTGCTCATTCCAAGAGTTCTTATCCTGTGCTCACTCTAACACTGCAAAGTCCCATAACTTATAACTGGAGAGAGGCCATCAGGGAAGCTAAGGGCAGGGTCGCTGCTTGTCCTAAAGCTTCCTGCTGGGCACGTCCTACACTGTTTCCCAAACTTCAGGGTACTAGTCCTCTGACCTCTTTCCGGGTGTGTTTCAGGACTTAAGGAAATGGATTTAATTTGCCCTAATGTGAGAGGACTAAGATGAAACATTAGAAATGCATCTTTTGGTCCTTCGAGGTCCTCACATTGTCCTCCAGCTTCTCCTCTGGGGGATTTATTTCTGTACCATTATGACGTCTACTTCTTACCTTGGGAGATAAACAGTGCATTAGCCATCACATCGTCAAATTCTCTGAGGCTGGCATGAGCCTTCCTGCCAATTCCGGAAAACACTTTTGGGAAAGTAAACAAGAATAGATAAAAGAATATTCATAGCCTCTGACCCATTTGAAAGGCTTTCACACTTTAAAAGGTTGACAATGACATACAGTAGACAGAAATCACGTTTCATACATGAGTAGGTTTATCCTAAGTGGGACAGAGGCAACTGGGAATTAGAAAATTATAGAGAAAAGAAAATTCAGGTCCCTAAACAGGAACAGAGGTAAGTGAGAAGGGCTCTAAAAGGCAGTGCAGTAAGTACCCACCAAGGCTGCTTTCCAATCACACATCTACCTGAAAAGGTATCATGTTCCAGAATGCTGCTCTCTTCTCTCCTTCCTAATCCTTTCAATTTCAGGACATTTAGTCCTCTGGCTTCAAGAAAAAAAACATTTTGGTGGGGAAAGACAGCTTGAGGAATGTTGACCTGGCAAAGATTTGAGTCCTGGCATCCAAGGTGGTCCTCTTCCCCAGGAGTTGGTGCCTGCTGTCTCTCCCTCCAGACTGAGTCATCTTGTCCCATAATTACTTTTTCATGAAACTGATATCCTCAGTATCCAACCCAGAGTATAATAATTATACCAAAATCCAGTGGGAGTCAGCTAAAGCCTGCAAGTCATCCCAGGAGACTCAGATAAAGACCAGATTTTCCCTCTCCAGTGGCCCCACTCACAAACAGAGCACTGCCTCATGTCTTTATTGCACAGTATAATGCAATAAGCCTCCAACCTCTTTAGATCATTTCAATCAATCCTCTTGTTCCTTAGCTAGACGAAGGGATCCTCCATTTACTACCAGCCAGATGCCTGAGAGAAAACTCATATCTGCCACACTCGCAGCAACCTATCCTGCATCAGAGCTACTGTAAACACACATGGCCACAGTAGCCAGAGAGCATTCTACATTTGAGAAATTCACCAAAGAACAAGTCTGTTCCTTATTGCTTTATACAGATTCCTCAGGCAGTCTTCATGACATCAGTTACCCAGTGAACCAATAAAAGATGATGAGTCAGCAATGTAAAAACACGACCTCCTATAATCCCAACACTTTGGGTGGCCAAGCCAGGAGGACTGCCTGAGCCCAGGAGTTAGAGACCAGCTTGAGCAACATGGTGAGACCTCATCTCTACAAACATTAAAAAAGAAAACTTAGCCAGGCATGGTGGCATGTGCCTGTGGCCTCAGCTTCTTGGGAGGCTGAGGCAGGAGGATTGCTTGAGCCCAGGAGGTTGAGGCTGCAGTGAGCTATGATTGCATCACTGTACTTCGGCCTGGGTGAGAGATCAAGACACTGTCTCAAAAAAATAAAAATAAAAAATAAAAAAACACTGATCTGCTGTACAAATATTAAAGAAGATGTTGACTCAGGTAGAACAAAAATTCCACAAAACTCTACCCAGGATTTTGATTGGGAGCTGTAAGTTCCCTAAGGCAAGAGGGGGTTACTTGTGACGATGTGTATGAAACAGATGAAGAGGAGTACTCTAGAAAAGATGAATAGAACATGTTCTTGCTCTTCTTCTGCTTATAAAAAATGCCCACTTACTAACTCCATAATTCTCTAATTTATGAGCTATCACCTGTGGAAATGTATAATATATCAAGCACAGATCTAAATGTCCTATATCTAAAAATATATTTAATAGTCTTTTGAGTTAGGTTACTGTGATTATATTCATTTTACTGATGAGAACACTGAAAATTAGAGAGGTTAAGTAATTGATCTCCATCATACAGCTGGTATGTAACCAAGCTTTTGTAAGGCTAGGATTTGGTTTTCAGCTACCCTTCGGATTTACCATGATCTTTCTGGAATAGTGTTTCCCAAAATGAGTCCCATGGGACATAATCTCAGGAATCTCTATTTTAAAAAATCCAAGCACAAATCTGTTTGAAAAACACCGAAGACTATATATCATTCTACAGAGTCTCAAAGCATATGGTTAAAGAAAAAAAGGGAAAAAATCACAATACCCATAAAGTACAACGTGAACAGATACAATGGTTATTTTTTACTCATTAATTAATGAGGAAACAGACAAGATTCTAACTACTATACTATAATGCCCTAAAAATAGGAACAGAGAAGGAAACACAGCCTAGTGGTCATATTCTTCCACTTTCCCCTTGACAATTAAGTCATTTTCCTCTATTTCATATTCTGCTCTAACAATATCACATTGTCAGGAATTCGAATGTAATAACTGCTTGATCCATACTTTTGTTAAATGGAAACTATATAACATCATCTCCATCCCAAAATAGGTTATTGTATTAATTCAAATACCCTAGGAGAGGAAGCAAGTTATACAAAATATATATTCTCCCTACTTTGTCATCACTTAGATAAACCTAATTAGCCTCTGATAAGCAAAAGGCCAAAGAGGACATCCCCTCCTTGTAAGAATATTATGGATCAGGCCACCAAGGGTGTCTCATCGGAGCAGCAGAAAGTGGTACAGGAAAAAACAAAATAAAACAACTGCATCTTATTCCATAGATGTCAAGACAAGATCATTCCAATTGGACAAGCAATAAACTCCCAGAGAACAAAGAGTGCATAGCTTGACCTCACCCCAGCTCTCCCTGTCCTCAGCGGTACCTGCCCCCTGATCACACCTGTTCTGAACCCCCATCACCAAAGGCCCTCTTGCCAACACTCATCTTCATGAGTTCCTTGCAGCCTATAAGCTTTGCATCACAAAACATTTTTTCAACAAATGCTGCTAACTTCCCTCTCATTCTGATAGTGGTTCACATGCCCAAGAGCCTTCACTAACTAATTAGGAAAGCATAGGGGAGACTTTTGGAAGTTTTGTTTCACCTTTGTCAATAATCTTCCTTCTTTATTTCAAGAGAAGAACTGAAAGGTTGGGGCGGGCAAACTGAGGTATGGCTGAAAAAGACAGTCATTAGGGCAGCGTGTTAAGGGCCTGGACTATAATCTTTGATAGTGGGCAGGATTGAGCACAGTCTCTTTGTAGTGTTTGGAATCATTGCTGATCTGATCTGTACCCCATGGTAACCAGGAGCATAATCAGAATAAATACCTGCCCCCTTTCTCCTTGTTCATACCTGACTTCTTCAGAGAAAATAATCAAATTTTAAAAGGGAGATAGGCTGGGCATGGTGGCTCATGCCTGTACTCTCAGCACTTTGGGAGGCCAAGGCAGGTGGATTACATGAGCTCAGGAGGTTGAGACCAGCCTGGCCAATATGGCAAAACCTCATCTCTACTAAAAATACACACACACACACACACACACACACACACACACACAAAATTAGCAAGGTGTAGTGGCACACATCTGTAGTCCCAGCTATGCAAGAGACTGAGGTGGGAGGATCACTTAAACCTGGGAGGCAGAGGTTGTAGTGAGCTGATATTGTACCACCACACTCTAGCCTGGTGATGGAGTGGGACCCTGTCTGTAAACAAATAAATAAGTGGGAGATAAATTCAGATGAAAGCAAGAAATAATTCTCGATAAATTAGCTTAGAGATAAGCTCTATGAGCAGATGAACTTTGATTTTGGGGAAGTTTTAAAAGAAAACTAAAAGTTTTTAAAGAGAGCTGAAATGGCAGATGTTCCCTGTGGGAAGGAACACAGGGACATGAAGCAGCATGTCATAGTGACAAACAGTGTACTGAGTCTGACCTGGACAAATTATGCATCTTTCTGTGGCAGTTTTTTCATCTGTGAATGAAGAATAATACTATGCCTAACTCACAGTGTGGATCTGAGGATTCAAAGATGAAATACATGTCAAACTTTTATCCAATGCCCAATAATAAGTGCTCAAAATGTTAGTTATTATAACTAGTTATGTCCTAACACATAATATTAAGCATCTTTAAGTACCTGAAGATAGGGGATTGTGGATGATTCCTAAGTACACATTGAGCCTGAGATTCTGTGATTCTACAGCTACTCCCTAGGGGTGGCTTTCCCTTTCTCTGATGAAAATAAAACAACAGGAACAATCACACCAACACAGCATCTCTTCAATTGAGACCTGCAGAGTGAATAAGATAAACACTGGCTGGCTGTCTTCTTGGAGGAAAACACAAATGACCATGGCTTCTCTCTAGACACTGGGTTCTATATCTGGGGTCCATGAATAGATCCCAAGATGTCCAGGAATGGCCTGGAATTGTGACTAATATAATATGGCTGTGCCTTTTATCAGGAGGGGAGGAGGGGTCTCCTGGCTTCCACAAGGTGAAGAACCACTGAATTCTAAGAGATGTAATGGGTACAAGTAGAAAGAAAATAAGTGTTAAAATCCAACAAAACTGGGCCTCACTTGTTCACTTTTGAGAGCTGGATAACCTTTGCAAAATGTTTAACTTGGTTGAGCCTCAGTTTCTTCATCTTTAGAAATGGGAGAATGCCAACCTAAGACTAAGTGAGAATACCAGCAAAAGCTCCTAGCTTGATCTGAAAAGTGTTTAATGAGGGTTAATTCTTTCTTTTATTCTTGACTTCCTGTCTTCACTGTAAGTTGCAATATGAAAGGGCTTACAGGGAGCTTAGATCTTCCAGTTGATCCAATGGAAGAAATTATTAAAGAAAGTTCTGTGTTTTGAAAAGCTCACATCTTCAACCTTCTTGATACAGATAGATCTTTTAGAGCTAAAGGGACACTGCAAAGTCTATGGAAATATCTGTGCTTAGAGCATTATTTCCTGGCAACTCTCTTTCTGCAGTTCAATAAGTGTCTCTCAAGCAATTCTCTAATTTCAAGAACCATACATGTGCCAGCAATGTTGCCAATGCAACCAAGAAAGCTTAAAGTGGCAGTCTACATTCCTAGAAATCATTTTTACTGCTGGTTTCTCACATCTGAGCAGACTTTTGCAGCAGCAGGAAATGGAATCCTTCCATGTGACCCCATTCAAACCTGACCGAATGCTACCATCAAATCTGCTAATGCCTGTCTTCCTGTCTTCCTGAATAGAAAAATCTGGGTCTGGGGACTAAGTGTGGATCTGGCTTCACACCAAGAACAGCTTACTTTTTCCCCCTTAAGATTTATTTTCAAGACTTAAAGCTATTCAGAAGTGTGGTTTGTTTGCAAGGGGCAGGGGGTTGATTTGGTTTGATTTGTTGGAAAGAATAGTGTGACCAGAATTCTCACACCAAAATTTCCACTGAGGTCTTACCTGGGGCTACTGAGTGACATGAGGAAGGCTACCCATCCTCTTTGAGGAAACTTTCTTCCTGCTTTTATTAAATGATGCCTTTTGGCAATCTGTCTCATACACACATCATAAATGAAGAAAAAGAGATAGGTTATCGGGTACTTACATAACTTTTGAAAAAAAAATTGTTCTGCATAATCTCTGATTGGGAAGTGTTCTGCACAATCTCAGAGTGAGGAACCACCAAAATTCCACAGGTTCTTAAGTGGTCCCCTAAATGCCATGCAATATGTCACACATACCAGGACTCAAAATTACCAAGGATTTCAGAGAGATCCAACAGGATGTCCGTGATCACAAAGGCAATTTCATGACAGTTTCTATCTTTAATGTTTATTGATCCAAAAGCAAAAATGACCTGATACAAAACAAATTCTATACATATTGCAAATATGGAATATTTGCAATACAAATGGAAGTAAAAAAAAAAAAAGTAAAAGGAGACGATTGCTAATAGACTAAAAAACCAAGCCCTACTTCCTCTGGTAATGACTCCTAGGTGAAGCCTGGACACAATATTTTCAGTTCAGTTTGTTCATGTGGTCATTTTCTAAAGATTACTCAAGAAGGAACTCCGAGTGCCTTCATAACCTTCCTTGAGAACTTGGACAATGGCTCAAGAAGGAACTCTGAGTGCCTTCATAACCTTCCTTGAGAACTTGGACAGAGGGTAAAAGAAGGTAGCAGAGAGATGCTGCCCCTTCTGGCTGTCTGAGGCCGTCTATGTCACAGCTTCCAGCTCTGGGTTCAAAAGCCGAAAATACTTCTTAGCAGCAGAACAGGCAATCAACACAAATGAATAATCAGACAAATGAATTTGTGAAGCACTAATTATTTTTGCATACCTTTCTATATTTTGATCTGTGCTTTGATTTTCCATTTTATGCAGATGTTTTAAAGTCTGATCTGCATGAAGTGAATTTCTAAAAAAAAAAAAAAAAAAAAAAACTATTAAACACTATTTTGTAGGATGCCAATGTTTCGGATTTAATTTGAGCTTCTCAAGCTGAAATTTCCATGTTCATATGATTAACATGGATATTTTATAATAAAAAAGTTGAACACAAAACCTGCAGGAGTTTTTTAAATAAAGTTGGGACTTCAAAGAAATATTGTGTTTACAGTATGTGCTTTGGGCAATATCATCACACTCTCTTGTTTGCTATTTGAGTATACCACAGGGGGACATTTCAAGACGCAATGTTTCGTATGATAGATGGGTAGAAAGAATAGAATTGTATTCTGGTGACCCTGGGTGACACAACTACCAGCCTTGCATACAGATAAGTAAAACATGATACTGGAATTGCATTTCACTAACTGTTCACATCATCTCTAAATACTGACAGACACTTCTGTGCTGCATTCTCTCCAGTTGCCCCTCCAGATCCATACCCCACCCTTCTCCACACTGCTGGGTGCTCCAGGAAGCTAATCCCTAAGAACCGCATCCTGCCCAGGCCCTCTGGCTTCCCTCTGGCCTTAACCAATGGCAAGCGTCAGCAGGAGATGCAACGGTGGGCAAAGGTGGGAGGAGGGAGAGGTCTGGGCGCTGGTTCCCCTGACTATCTCCCAGCCAGCCACTACTAGCAGGAATCTCATCCTGTTGCCTTTCAGGCGGCCCCAACAACTGCATCTCCTCTCCATACATTCTGATAAAAGCTCCCTCCCCTTGCTTTCAGACCCAGGGAAAAACGTCCCCAGAAGCCTCCATTGCCCTTAGATCCCTCGCTGGTTTCCCATAACCCTCCCCACAGGGAATCCAGAGATAGAATTTGGGTCTCAAAATTCCTAGCTCAAAATCGACCACTACTTTTTACCCTTCAACTATGAGAAGTAATGAATTAAAACAATCCAACACACTTCTAAAAAAGCATCACTGTCCATTACACAGTAGAAATGGTCCAGAAACGAGAGAGATCCAAGATGGCTGACTACTAGCAGCTCAGGATTGTAGCTCCCAGAGAAAGCGCACAGAAGGAGAGGACGCCACACTTACAGATGAATTTTTGTTGCCCACGGACCAGAGATTCCCAGTGGAGGAGCCTCACGG